>PVLC010000508.1:149358-207965 GCA_004027655.1 Graphiurus murinus
GGGGATTGAACTCAGGGGCATTCTACCTCCGAGCTATACCCCCAGCCCTATTTTTTATTCTTTATTTTGAAACCGAGTCTCACTAAGTTGCGGAGTGCCTCACTAGGTAGCTGAGGCTGGCCGCGAACCCGGATCCTCCGGTCTCAGCCTCCCGAATGCTGGGATTACAAGCGTGCGCCACCACGCCCGGCTTGTTTCAATATTTTTACAACAGACATGACTCCCAGTGGTGGGCTGTCTCTGCCCAAAGGTAGGCCAGCTGGGCTCTGGGCTCCAGGCTTGGTGTCATCAGCCCCAGCTGCAGCTGATGGAGATGGAGCCTTCCTGGGATGGGCCTATAGGGGTTTTTATTCTAGGGAGAGGCAGGATAGCATCAGAATCTTTGAGCAAACCATCTTTCCCCAGGAAACCCACAGAACAGAATTGTAATGTGAACATGCCGAGGGGAGGTAGGCAGATCCCCCGGAGTCAAAAAGAAGCAGGACTTGGTGTATGAGAAGGGAACCCAGGGGCCACTATTTCCCAGATGGAACGTAGCCTGGCTGGCCTAGAGGAGGGTGGGAAAGGGGTGGGGGAGGAGGGAGGAGAAGAGAGTGGAAGTCCATTTGAGATTCATTCAGTGTTAGAGTTGGAAGAGTCCTACAGAGGGAGAAACTGAGGGCCAGGGAGGCCTTGTGTAGTTTCATATTTTATGGGATGCTCACTTGGTGTTGTATATATGAATTGTTCCTAAAACTGCTTATGTACAGAGATTAAAATAGTAAAAATAATGGGTACCACTTGGGGTGATGGAGCGGGTTCAGCTTGAAGTTTTCTTTCACATTCTATTGGTAAGAACTTGGTCACATGGTCACATCTGTGTGGAAGGGAGTCTGGGGAAATGTGGACCATGCTAGGTCATGGTGGGCCCAGCTACAATGCTACTATTCCAGAGGAAGAGAAAGGGGTTGTTGTTGATGACTCATTTTCTGCCACAAGCTAGAAGATACATGCATGCGAAAAAAAAAAAATCTCCAAAGTTGTGGTTGCTTTTAAGCTCTTCGGGGGTTGACTTGATTCAGTATCAGATCAATGATGATGTACTCCAGGAAACAGGAAATGCAGGAGGGGCAAGAAAGGGAGAAAGTACTAAGTGCTTACTATGCCCAGTCCCGTGTCAGGATCGAGGTGATATCTAGGAAAAGATGTCTTTCCTGAAGTTTAGTTATTAATCCAAAACCCACACAGCCGGTAAAGACCAGCTAGGCCACGGGGTATTGCCAGGAACACAGTGGGGGCTCAGGGAAGGAAGGCCTCTGGTAAGAGGTGCCCTTGAACTGGGTCCTAGGGATTAGCAGGGTGGGACAGATCAGAGGCAAATTGTTTCAGTGTGGACTGGGGGTGGAGCAGAGGAATGACATCTCTTGGGCACTTGCTGTATGCCGCTGACGCCCTTGATGAGTTGTGTCAATTAATCTTCATAGAAGCCATGTGATTTCCCTTTTATACATGAAGGATTGAAGTCATGAAGCTCTTGTGTTCGAAGCTTGATTGAGAAGCTAAGATTTGAGCCCCAGTGTAACCCCAGGATCCCAGTCCACCCCTGCCGCCCCCCGCCACAATTTGGTATTAAATCTTCTGGAAATTTTTTTTTTTTTTTTTTTTTTGTGGTACTGGGGATTGAACTCAGGGACATTCTATCTCAGAGATACAGCCCAGCCCTTTTTATTTTTTATTTTGAAACAGGGTCTTGCTAGGTTGCTGAGGAGCTCAATAAATTGTTGAGGTTGGTTTCAAACTTGCTATCTTCCTGTCTCAGCCTCCCAAGTAGTGGGATTACAGGTGTGCATCACCACACCTGGCTTCTGAATGTTTTTAAAATAAACTTTCTGTTGCCACCAGAAGCAGTCAGGCTCAGCGTAGATGTTTCTCAGAAGACACATGGGACGAGGCAGAAAGGCCCCAGGTGTGTGTGGGTGTGTGAAAGAGCAACCATTCTAGAAGGTTCCAGCTGCTCAGCTTTAGGCCACCCACCTACTCTCCCTGGGTCTTCATTTCAACTTCTGAATAACTGGTTTAATCATAACAGCACAGAGGGTTTCGTGAGGCTTGGATGAGACCTTAGGTGACCACGCACTCGTTGCAGGGCTCTATACACACTGCCGCTGTGTTACGGGACCCCGAAGGTCCATGTGATGTTGAGTATCATTGGAGTAAATGGAAAGAACACAGGACACATCGCCCCCCTGTGTGCAAAACTGGGCATTCCCCAGGAATCATCTTCTCCTAAGACACACAGGGTCCAGGCGTAGGTGGTGGAGGACAGCTGGATGCACTCTTGGAGGCCGGTGCTACAGCACGAGGGCCTTCCCAGTGCCAGGACTCAGCCTCTGGGATGTGGACTCAGCCTCCCAAGGGCCAGCCTGGCCCCCAGCCTTCATGCTTGCAGGGTGACAAAAACAAGCGACTAGATGGAAGGTCCACTTTCCACGGCAAGACGCAAAGTGCTGGGTTTGTAGTGCTTGATGATTCTCGATTTTTGTCTCTTTAGTTATAAAGGAAACTTACTCCAGAAAAGGGGAGTTTATGGTGAGAAGTGGCAAAGCGCAAAGCCCAGGCTATGAAGCTGCCTTTTATGCCCTAGTTTCCTTTGATCTTTTTTTTAAATTGGTGCATTGTAATTATACATCATAATGAAGTTCAGAGTGATAGAAACATACAGGCTGCTGTGTTTCCCCTCCATCCTTCCTCCCCCCATGCATAACATTAAATTGGTATTGACGGTGTCATATATGATTGATCTTTGAAGTAACACTACAAGCTGGTGTGTGTGTAGTGTGTGTGTGTGTGTGTGTGTGTGTGTGTGTGTGTGTGTGTGTGTGTGTTACTGGGGATTGAACCTAGGGATGTTCTACTACTCAGCTATAGCCCCAACTCTTTTTACTTTTTATTTTGAATTAGTGTGTGCTAAGTTGCCCCACACTGGCCTTGAGCCTGCAATCCTCCTGTCTCGGCCTCCCAAGTACTGGGATTATAGGTGTGAATCCCCTGCTTATTATCCCCACTTTATAGGGAAAGAAACTAGAGCATGAAGATGTGAAGAGATTTCCCCAAGGCTAGGCATATGGTGAACCCCCTACCACCTGCTTTTTTGAGTAATATTATCTGAGATTTTTATGTTCAATGGTGATGTTATGCATGAGGAAACTGAGTCACAGAGGAGTCCTGTCCCAGCCAGTTCTAGGAATGGGGAGTCTGGAGGCTGTTGACCCCAGCCTGACGTCAGTTATAGATCCTGCTTTTTCCTGTATGGCGCCTATCCACCAGGCCTGACCGTGGGATGTGGAAGCCGTCTCTAGAGTGCCAGACTGAGGCCCCTGGTCACTGCCAGGATCTTGGCCTCTTGCTGCAGTGTCTTTTCCAGCCTCCGTTTTGGGCCTCGGTACCATTCCAGACATCCATTTATACAGGAAGCATGGGGACTCAGGCAGGGTATGCCTCCTTTCTGCCTCCTCTCAAAGGGGCTCTCTTTTGAGATTCCAGGATTTTCACCTGGCCCACTCCATCTCCAGGGCATCTCGTTCCATTTAATTAGTGAGCAGGCAAGATTGCCATAAAGATGTTGGACTAAAATGAAATTTGGAATCTGTACTTACTTATGGTGGCTGATAAGAGGCCAACAGAAATTCTGTGTTCCGCATTCCATTCCTCAATGCAATGAAATATATATTTACAAAAAGGGGAAGTGTAAGGGCTGGAGAGATGCAACTTTGGTGAGGGTGCCCAGGGACCGTTACGTTATAGCACAGCCCAGCTCCAACCCTCTTTTATCTTGTTTGGTGTCTAGCACAGGTTTTTCAAGTGAATCAATCATTCAAGTCTTTATTAAATGCTTGGTGGTAGCCGGGCGTGGTGGCGCACGCTTGTAATCCCAGCATTCGGGAGGCTGAGATCGGAGGATCGGGGTTCGCGGCCAGCCTCAGCTACCTAGTAAGGCACTCTGCAACTTAGTGAGACTCAGTCTCAAAATAAAGAATAAAAAAAAAATAGGGCTGGGGGTATAGCTCGGAGGTAGAATGCCCCTGAGTTCAATCCCTAGTACTACACACACACACACACACACACACACACACACACACACACACACAAATGCTTAGTGGTTATGGCTGGAGAACTAAGCCTAGTAAAATGAGTCCTGGCCTCAAAGAACTGATATTCTGGGTCCTTGAGAAAACAGGGAGTGGAACAATTGACAATGAGGTTAAGCGCTCTGTGGGGTGGACCAGGGCTGGGTGGGAAGAGAGAAGGCTGCTGGTGTTGATGAAAAAAAGGAGCTGGCCGGGTGTAGTGGTGGACACCTGTAATCCCAGTACTTGGGAGGCTGAGACAGGAGAATCTCAGGTTTGAGGCCAGCTTCGGTGATGTAGCAAGGTCCTTGGCAACTTAGCAAGACCTTATTTCAAAATAAAAAGTAAAAAGGGCTGGGAGTATAGGTCAGGCCCCTGGGTTCAATCCTCAGTAACACACACACACATACACTATTCGTGTTATCTCTCTCAATCAATGAATCCCCCCCCTCACCCATCTCTCTGTCTCTCTCTCTCAGCCTAGGGTCCTGAGTATATGAGAGAGGCTCATGAAATGAACTTGAGTCCCAGCTGCTTTTCACAACAATCCAGAGAAGGGTTCTGTCTCTACCCCTTTTGCAACTGAAGAAACCAAAGTTCAAAGAGATAAAGATCTTGCCTACACTTGTTCCCTTGTGAAGCAGCAGAGCTGAGGTTTTGAATACAGGCAGCCGGACATGGGAGCTCAGTCCCCATGCCATATGTGGGGGGCAGGGGATGTGGGAGGGAGTCAGAGCTGGGAAAGAACGACTCTGCAGATGGAGGAAGAGCGCAAGATAGCGTGTGTTCTCTGCTGCCTAGAATGCTGTGTGGACAGGCGTGGCTGGACTTAGGTGAAGCGATCTTTCTTCACATTACTGAGCATAAGAAGGAATAAGCCAGTAAACAAGAGTTATTTTTCCTAGGCTAACCAAACAGTCATGGTCCCTTTCTGTTGTTGGTGACCAAGGGCCCCAACACAGAATGGTCAGCTGGGGTCAGATGAGGAGAGAGTTAAATGCCACTGTGAGGAGGAGCACAGTAGTGAGGAAGAGACCCAGTTCCAGGAAGAATCATCAGGGGAATGGAATGGGGAGGAACGGGACTGCAGGGAGCAATGTTCAAGCTGAATGGGACAGTCATGGTGAAAAGGAGCAAACCATCTGTGACCAGGGGCACAGGAATAGAATTGGCCAGATTTTACAATTGGATGGAAGGGCAGGATGGCGGGAAGAACTTCCCAGAGAAAGTTTATCTCTCCAGCCCTTGTGCTTTCTGTTTTTTCCCAGAGAACAGACATCATGGCCTGTGTGTTCTCTGAGGTCTAGTTAATGACCGTCTCATCTGTTTCAATGAATGGATCTGGGGGGCAGGTTGTGGGTCACGGGGTGCTGGCCAGCTTGTCAGCTTTGTCTGAGAGGTGGCCTCCCCGTGGAGCTGCGCTCTGCTTATGAGCAGCCGAGAGGGCTTAGGAACATTAACTTCTAAGGGGAGGAGAAGAAAGCGACCCTTAATTCCTCTTTAATAACATATGGCAGTGGGTAACGTTTTCAATATGTCACTGTATCTGCAGCTCCGGTCAGCGGGTCGCTATCATTTTTTTGAGCAATAAACAAAAGACTGCTTTTAATTACTTCTGTGAAATTGCCCGACCCATGCATGATTAAATATTCATTATGTAGAACGAGGCATTTTCTTTGTATATAGATCCATATTAAATTTAGCTGGCAACCCGCTGACCGAATGGCACTAATAAATTTCTTGTAATGGGTTGCAGTTTTTCCTGACTGCTCCATCTCTTCTCCCTCAATCGCCTTCTTTAGGTCCCTGTTGCTGTCTTGGCCTAGCTATATCTGTGTCACTTTTTTTTTTTTAATTGTTGTGAAACTCACATGACATATAATCAACTGTACACAATTCTGTGGCATTTGTGTATTCACAAGGTTGGGCAATCACCACCTCTCTCTAATCTCAAAACTTCATCATTCCAGCAGAATATTCCATGCCTGTTAGGCAATCACTCCCCAATCCCTCCTCCTTCTAGCTCTGGCCAATCATTTATGTGTTCTCCCTCTCTCTGGATTTGTGTTTTCTGGATATATCGTAAAAGGAACCATATAGTATGTGATCTTCTGTGCATATTTTACTTAGCATGTTTTTGATGTTCATCTATGTTGTATCATGTGTCAGCATTTTATTTGTTCTTATGACTGAATAATATTCAATTGAATGGATATACCACAGTTTGTTCATCCATTCATCTGGTGATGGACACTGGACTTGTTTCCACCTCTTGACTATTAATGAATAGAGCTTATATGAGCATTCATGTACCATGGACTATGTGGATATATGTCTCCCATCCTCACCCCTCACCTCCAGGTATATAAAACAGGAGAGGAATTGCCGGGTCATGTGGTAATTCTAGATTTACCTTTTGGAGGAATTGCCGTACTGTTTTCCACAGTAGCTGTAGTATTTTCTCCCCAGTAATGTTACAAGGATTTTTATATCTTTTTTTTTTTCTTCAGTACTGGAGATTGAACCCAGTGGCATTCTACCTCTGAGCTACACCCCCGGCCCTCTTTCTTTCTTTCTTTCTTTCTTTCTTTCTTTCTTTCTTTCTTTCTTTCTTTCCTTCCTTCCTTCCTTCCCTCACTCCCTTCCTCCTTCCCTCCTTTCTTTTCTTTTCTTTTGTGGTACTGAGGATTGAACCTAGGGGCATTCTACCTCCAAACTATACCCCCAGTCCTACTTTTTTATTCTTTATTTTAAAACAGAGTCTCACTAAGTTGCAGAGGGTTTCACTAAGTTGCTAAGGCTGGATATGAACCTGTGATCCTCCTGTCTCAGCTTCCCAAGTACTGGGGTTACAAGAGTGCGCCACCACATCTGGCTCTTATTTCTTTAAGCCTTCACCAACACTTGTTATCTTCCATATTTTAACTTGTAGCCATTCTACCTACCTGGTGAAGTGCTATTTCATTGTAGTTTTGATCACATTCCTAATGGCCAATGAATGTGTTGAATGTGCTTGTTGGTCATTTGTATATCTTCTGTGGAGAAATGTTTATTTGAATCCTTTGCCCTTTTAAAATTGGTTGATTATATTTTTGATGTCCCATTGTAAGAGGTTTTTTTTTTTTTTTTTTTGGTACTGGGGATTGAACCAATTATTCCTTATTTTTGAAACAGGGTCTCACTAAGTTGTGGAAGCCCTCCACTAAGTTGCTGAGGCTGCCTTCAAACCTGTGATCTTCCTGTCTCAGCCTCCCAAGTACTGAGATTACAAACTTGTACCACCATGCCCAGCTGTAAGATTTCTTTATATATTCAGGATACTAGATTTTTATCAGATATATTATTTGCAAATATTTTTTCACATTCTGTAGGTTGTCTTATATTCTTGATACTGTCAAAAATCTGGATACTGAACAAAGTATCTTGTCTTGATACTGAACAAAAATCTTAGGTTGCTAAATTACTGTGCACCAGCCTCAAACTTGCCATTCTCCTGTCTCAGCTTCCCAAGTACAGATGTGTGCCACCATGCCTGGCTAAAAATCTCAATTTTTATAAAGTACAATTTACCAATTTTTTCTTTGGTTGCTCATGCTTTTGGTGTCAAGATTCCATTGTCAAGTCCAAGGTTGTGAATATTTACCCTTTCATTCTCTTCTGATCGTTTGATCAAGCTTAACTCTTACACTTGGGTCAGTGGTCCATTTGAGTTTAATTTTTTTTTTTTTTTTTTGCGGTACCGGGGATTGAACTCAGGGGCATTCTACCTCTGAGCTACGCCCCCAGCCCTATTTTTTTTTTTTTATTCTTTATTTTGAAACCGAGTCTCACTAAGTTGCGGAGTGCCTCACTAGGTAGCTGAGGCTGGCCGCGAACCCGGATCCTCCGGTCTCAGCCTCCCGAATGCTGGGATTACAAGCGTGCGCCACCACGCCCGGCTTGAGTTTAATTTTGACTATGGAGTGACCTAAGACACACTTCATTGTTTTGCATGTGGAGATCCACGTGTCCTAGCACCACGTGCTGAAGAGATTGCTCTTTCCCCTTTGATTGGTTTTGCTGTCCTTGTCAAAAGTTATGCGTCCATCTTTGCTTCTTCCTCTTTCCCTGTCTGTCTCTCTCCTTTGCTCTCTTCTGTCTGTCTGCACCTCCCTCACATCCTGCAGGCTTACACTCACTGTCAACGCTCCTCCCCCCGTTGTCTGTGGTTGCAGTGTCTCCCCCCGCCCCCAGTGGAAGGGATGATGGAATGTGGGTGGCCTGGGGAGGCACCCAACGGTGGAGCCCAGTGTGGAAGGGGAGAGGCCGGCCTCGCTGAGTGGCAGACGGGCTCCAGGCTGGGATGGGAGTGGGATGTAGAATTGGTCTTTCCCTTTAAAATCACACCAGGACTATTTGTGTAATATTTTGTTGCACTGAGTCCACTTCTTGGTTTTCCATTTCCATTAGAACTTGTGGAAAATTAGCTGCACTAAATCAATACATGATTCAAGTTTCTTGAGGTTTTCCTTTCTCTTTCATTTTTTCCTATTTCCTTTCCCCCATAACTACTTCATTATTCAGTGGTGGTGACACCATATTTGAACTTGGATTTATTTTAATCTGGAACAGATATACTAGTTACTAGCCTTGCTAGAGGCAAGCAACACCAACTTTCTGGGACTCAGTTTCTTTATTGGTAAAATGAGCAATGAATGTTAAAGTACTTTACAAACTGCAGAACAAGGAGTTTTTTTTGTCCTGGGGATTGAATTCAGGGTCATTCTACCCCTGAGCTACACCCCCAGTCCATCTCTCTTTTTTTTTTTTTTTTGAAACAGGGTTTAGCAAAGTTACTGAGACTGACCTCAAATTGTGATATTCCTGTCTCAGCCTCCCAAGTACTGGGATTAAGGAGTAATCTTTATTATAATAAAATAATAATAATAATAATAATAATAATAATAATAATAATAGTAGTAGTAGTAGTAGCTTGAGTAATTGATTGTTTCAAAGCACCATTTTGGAGAAGTCACAGTTGCAAGAAATAATGAGGCTTCTCCTTTGGTGCTGCTGAGCAGGGATGTGGATGTACCTGAAGCTGAGAACCTCACTGCCATCCAGGACCTAGTGACTCCATCCACATTCTTTTTGCTTGCTCAGCCTCTGACTGCCTTTATGCTCAAAGGACACTAGAAATGATCAAATCCTATCTGATTATTTTACAGGGGAGGAACAAATATCAGTGATGGAGCCTGTCCTTCCACCCAGAGGACTGACTCCCAGGAACCCTCTTACCTCTTCATACACTGTGATGGCTGCATTATTCATTCTCAGGAAGCATTATTGACTTTCTGGGGAACTGGCAACTTATGAGAGGCTGACATCTCTCAATGGGGCTGAAAAGCCCAGTGAGAACCCAAAGGCAAGCCAGGCATTGTGGCGCATGCGTGTAATCCCAGTACTTGGGAGGCTGAGGCAGGAGGATTGTGGGTTCTCGGCCAGCCTTAGCTACTTAGTGAGGCCCCCTGCAACTTAGTGAGACCCTGTTTCAAAATAAAGAATAAAAAATAGGGCTGGGGTTGTAGCTCAGAGGCCTCTGGGTTCAATCCCTGGTACCGCCAAAAACAAAAACAAAAAAACACAAAACAAAACAAAAAACCCCAAGGCTACTCTCCCCCCTCCAAACTCCTGGAGGAGTTATTTTTGTGGAAGCATGTTGGGGCTTAAGGTCTTATTTTTTCTCTTTTTTTCGTTTTACAGTGCTGGAGTTTGAACCCAGGGCTGCATGCATACTAGGAAGGGATTTACCACCGAGCTATCTCTCCAGCCCAAGGTGTGTGTTTTAAACAAAATATTCTAGACATGGAAAACCATATACCGATCATTCAGCTTAAGAAAAATAGGCAAAAATGAGTTGAGCAGTCTAAGGAATTAATTGCTGTCAGCGGTAGTTTCATACCCAGCTGTGGACAGTGAGGAACCTCAGAGAATAAGATAAAGTGGAGGCCGACTGCTGGATGTTGCAGGTATGACTGTGTTGGATTATGTGAGCTTTTGAAGCCTGCAGGGGGCAGCACATGGCTGGCATTTCACCTGGGAGGAACTGGCTCACTGCTTCATGGGCTTTGCAAGAAATTAGAGCCTACCCAGGGTTAGGGAGCCCTGGGGATTTCTGAAAGGAGACTCAGTCCTGGTGTTCACATATTCATGATACCCTGCAAACTAGTGATCCTGGTAAAATCAGGGTCCTTGGGCCTCCCAGTCTTCTGGCCTCTGAGGTCTAGGCAACCTCTTTCCTAATCACTTCTAAAATCTCTGGCTTCAGAGCTGAGAGAGATCTAGTTGGTGATCCAACTCTAGCAAACCATTCTTCCAATACAGAAGGCAACCAACCCTGCAAAGGAGGTGCATGTGTGTGTGTCCCCATCTTATAGGAGTGAAAACAGAGGCCCAGTGAGGATAAGTGGCTTTTCCCAAGTACCACAGAAAAGTGATATAGTAGTTAAAGTTCTTTGATTTGAAGGCAGCAGAAAATGAATAGTTAGTGCCAGGCATGGTGGTACATGCCTGTGATTCAAGCTCCTTGAGAGGCTGAGGCAGGAGGATCACAAGTTTGAAGCCAGCCTGGGCAACTTAGTGAGATCCTGTCTCAAAATTTTAAAAAGGGCTGGGGATGTAGCTTAGTGATAGATTCAATCACTGGTACCACATAAAGGAAGAAAAAAAAAAAAAAAAGCAAGAAGAAAAGCAGAAAGAAAGAAAAAAGAGATGACTAGTTAGCTTGAGCAAAAGAGAGGATCCCAGGGCATCTTGTAGACTAGCAAGAATGTTGAGTAATTGGCCTTGATACAGTATCTAATCCCCCCCCACACACACACACCCGGGGAAGGACAGTAGTAGGTTTTTTTTGTGTGTGGTACTGGGGATTGAACTCAGGGGCATTCTACCTTCGAGCTACACCCCCAGCCCTATTTTTTTATTCTTTATTTTGAAACCAAGTCTCACTAAGTTGCGGAGTGTCTCACTAGGTAGCTGAGGCTGGCCGCGAACCCGGATCCTCCGGTCTCAGCCTCCCGAATGCTGGGATTACAAGCGTGCGCCACCACGCTCGGCTGACAGTAGTAGTTTATGGCTCTTTCTGTTCTAGAAGTACCTATGTAAATGAGCCCAGCCCCAGCTCAGTCAGGCCCTGTATCACTCAGGTCTAAAATTCAGGTTCCTAGGAGAGAAATTCTGAATGGATGGGTTGGATCATTCAGCAGGGACCAGGGGTCACCGTCACTAGCATAGACGTGGAGGAATTGTTCTGAGTTTTGCAGTGAATCCTAGCCTGGACCATCCATCCATCTGCTGCAGGTGTAAACACCTGGGCTCTGCTGGTCTCCTGACAGGGTCTTTGCTTTGCAGAGGGGTGGTGCTCTCAGGTAGCTGCAGGCTAATCCCAGCTGTGAGGCCAGCATGGAAACAGAAGGTATGATTTGCATTTTAATAAGGAATCTGAGAGACCAAAGGCCTCTGGGTCCTAAAAGACAGATTTTCTCAAGTGGTGAAAGTCCAGGCACTGTATCGGATGGGGCACCAGGGATAAGGCGCCCCTGCCCGGTACCTCAGGGGTGTCACATCACACAAGGGGGCTTCTAGCTTATGGAGTTCACCTGTTTATCTTGCCTCCCTGTGTTCCCCCAACTCCTTTCCATCTCCCTCTCCAAGGATTTAGTAATATGTTGTCTAGACACTACTGCCGCTGTTTCTCCTCCATTAATCCATTTTAATTGGAAAGTTATCATAATGCAAACTCTCTTTGGTATTATTTGCAGCTCTGCGTTATTAGAACTCCACCAACTCGCTTTCCCAGCAAATTAAACTTGCTATGGAAGCAATGAGATCAGCTGCTCATATTAAATCAGGCAGTGTGTTGTTAAGCGGGGCTGGGAATGGGGCTTCCTCAGCTGGGTGGGGCGCCGTCGCCCCAGGCGCTGACAATGGCACCACTGTTTCCATGCTGGGGATTTGGCCTCTGGGCTCAGTTCTCTTTTTGGCACCATGTGTTGGAAATTAGGGATGGAAAGAAAGAGGGGACAAAAGGCCTCTGGTGGTATCTGGCCTCTCACTCAGGACCTAGGGCAAATGGTGCTGATCGGAATGCTTAACACCCAGATAGATTAGGAAGCACTTTCCATTAGTCCTGGGAGCCGGTGAAGTGGGTGTTACCATTCTCCTCATATCAGCTGGAAGCTGAGGCTGGGGAGGGTAACAGCTCCCCCACTCATGCTGCCCAGGAAACATTTGACAGAGTAGGGATTCCAAGCCAGGTCTGCCCAGCTTGAAACTCTGAAACCCCAAGGGATGAAACTCTGGCCAAAGTGAACGAATCCCTTCCCCAGAGCAGATCCTGGAGTGGATTCATTTTTCATTGACAGTATGGAAAGCAACTGATAAAGTAACCCGGCTTCCTCTCGGTGGATTATCACCACTGCAGTGTCTAACTCAGTAAACAGAGCCGACAGGGCTGGCGCTCTTGCCTGCCTACCCAGCAGCCATTCTTTCCTCCTCCCCTGATTCTGGAAACCTACTTGAAAGGCAGAAGTGTGCTCGATTTCGGAGGAAGATTCATGGGACTCTGTTTCCCTTTGTCAGTGATTGGTCTAGAGGCAAGCACGTGACTGAATTCTGGCCAGTTATGTAAGACTTGCAGAAATTTCTGGGAAAAGCTTTCTCCAATGGCTGAGCAGTGTGGGAGGGAGCAGAAGGCTGCCTCCTTCTCCTCCAGTATGGACAACACTTGTGGTGGTTTTTAAATATGCCCACCATTCTTTTACCTTCCTTTTTTTTTTTTTTTTTTTTTGGCGGTACTGGGGATTGAACTCAGGGGCGTTCTACCTCCAAGCTATACCCCCAGCCCTATTGTTTTATTCTTTATTTTGAAACTGAGTCTCACTAAGTTGCAGAGTGCCTCACTAGGTAGCTGAGGCTGGCCGCAAACCCGGATCCTCCGGTCTCAGCCTCCCGAATGCTGGGATTACAAGCGTGCGCCACCACGCCCGGCTTCTTTTACCTTCCTTTTTCCCAAATGTGGAGGCTATTTCCCTGACCCTTGACCAGGGGTGAGACCTAGTGACTTGATTCTAATTAAGAGAATATAAAAGATGTGAAGGTGTGTGACATTCAAGGCTAAAAACAACATTGATGTTTCAGCTTTGCATTCATGGATGTCTCAGTCTGGGGGAACCGGCCAGCATTTCATGAGCACGGTGAAGCGGCTCATGGGGAGACTCGTGTGGGGAAAAGCCGGGGTCTCCCAACAACCAGTCCAACTTGCCAGCCATGCAACTGAGCGAGCCTCCATGGATGAGTGCTCTCCAGGCCCAGCCAAATCTTCAGATGACCGCAACCTGGCCTAGCGCCACCTCATGAAAGGCCCAAGCCCTCTACGGGGTGGGCTCAAAGGATGGATGAATCCCCCCAGTCAGGAGGCTACAGAACACTACCCCTGCAACAACTGTAGGAGACCATAACTGATTATTGCCATTTTAAGCTGCAAAGTTTTGGAGATATTTGTTACACAGCTATAGATGACGAATACACTATTAAGGAGTTATCTTGGAACAATGGGGTGATAAGACTGAAGGCAGAAGCCACTGTGGTGAAATTGGCAGAGCAGAAAGAGAGACAGAATCATGGTTCTTGAGGATGTGAGTGCACTGCCCAGGCGATCCTGGGGTTGACTGTGGTGAGACTCCTTCTTACATGAGTGAATCCAAGCCCTTAATTCATGGTGAATCTGGGGTTCTATTACTTGTAACTGGCTTCTTACTGCCTCAGTTTCGTGAAGATACATAATCCTTCCAGTCACATCTCATTGGCCAGTAGAGGTCACATAGTCTCTACCCACAGAGAAGGAACCGGGAAGATGCAGAGAAGCACAGGAAGGCTTCTGGGAGGAGGAGGTGGGGATTGAGTTAGGTGCAAAGGATGGGTGGAATTTTGCTTTGGAATGGAGGGAAGAACAAGAAGAGGGAGGGATGAGGGCCCTGCTAAGGGGCTAAATGATTCCTGAAGGTTTGTATGTTGAGATTTAATACAAGTCTTCTGGAGACTCAACACCTCCTCCCAGGGAAGCATAATGGCAGAAAGTCAGGTGCTGTGTTGGGCCTGGGGGCTCTTGTGACCCTGGGTAAGCGATTGTCTCTGTGACAGCCGGCTGATGGGATGTTAATAGCTACTTGCTGAAAGGCTGAATCTCAAGTGCTTCCTGTTTCTGTGTTTCTTGCAGCAGAGACAGCGGTCTCCGAGGCAGGTGGACTCAGAGGCATCTTGTCAGCATGGCCCCAAAGTAATCAAAGCTGCACACACTGTTGGGCCTCTGCCCCAGCCTCTGCATTCCAAAGGCCGAGGTGCCCATGGAGGTACCCACGGTCTGGTGGTGGATGACACCCCTGACCCTTTATTAGCTTGTGAGTCCCTTTTCTTCTTGAAACTGCTCTTCTATCCCCTGCAACATGGGCCCTGGAGGACCACAAGGGTGGCGGGGGTGGGTGTCTTGCAGAACTGCCTGCCAGGGGCTCAGGCATTCTCAGCAGGGTGCCAAGTGCAAGAATCTAGGGAGAAGTCTGTGGTTTCAAGTCTCAGGACAGGGCACAGGAACAGCACTTTCCCATAAGCTCTCCAGGTGTCCTGACCCACTCATAGTTTGAGAGCCACCCAATGATCCTGTCTGCTCCCTAGTAGGGCTGGTGACATTCAAGGCAGTGTAGATGCCTGCGCAGAAAGCTAAATAACAGAAGCACAGTCCTGCGAGTCACCTGAGCACAGAGGGATGCCAGAATCCTATTCCCTGGAGGGAGAAAATCCAGAATCAAGGGTGCTAGTGACTGGGGGAGGCAGGAACCCTTCCATATATGGCAGCTGGCTTCCTGCTCCTCCCAGCCCATATTCCTGGTTCAGGGAATGTAAGTAAAATATGAGAAGCTAGCTAGGTGGCACATACCTGTAACCCCAGTACTTGGGAGGCTGAGACAGGAGGATCACAGGTTCGAGACCACCCTCAGCAACTTAGTGAGACCCTGTTTCAAAGTAAAAAATAAAAAGGACTGGAAGTATAGTTTGAAGGTTCAATCCCTAGTTTCAAAAAAGAGAGAAGCTTTCACGTAATGCTTCCTATGCGTCTGGGCACTGCCTTAAGTGCTTTACACATCTCACTAAATTGGTGCTCACAATTCCCCTGTGAGACAGCCCTGTTGTTATCCCCAGTTTACAGATGAGGAAACTGAGGCACGCAGTCTTTGTTGACCATCCGTCCAGACCCTCAACCCTGAAGGCTGCTAAGTGAGCATTCCGCAGGGCACTTCTAGTGTAAGACCTTCATTTTACAGAGAGGAACAGCTCAGAGAGAGGGGCCCTCTGAAGGCACAAGTGTCCACGGAGGAGCTGCGGCCAGGCCCGGTGCCGGCCTTGGGTCAAGCTGCTTTTCACAGAAAGGGGCACTTCTGGGCTGCAGTGGCCACAGGGCTCATTACTGATGCTGCAAATTGAATGAAATAGCTGCTCAGTTACAAATTAATAACAGATTTGTTTGTCATTAAGGCAGCATTGTTTAATAAAATTAGTTCGGCTGAGCGTAATTACCTTCATATAAAATTCCCCCTTAAAAATTACTTTGATAAATCTAAGCCAATTAGGCGGGTGTAAAGACTGGGGTGCAGCGTTGGTATCGGAGCTTTGGTTGGGTCCCTGTGGTGACACCCACAAGTCAGAGGTTCAATTCCCAAAGCGCCTTGGGCTGTCCCCCTGGGGACTGCTGAAGGGACCAGTGGAGAAGCTTCAAAAGCCTTGCATTTAGCCTTTTGCTAAACTCAGAATAACATTCCCCTTCAATTGGTCCTGACTTTCTCCTGCCACCTGCCATCTAATGCTCATTTCTTAACTTCGAGGTGTCCAAGTCATTCCCCTGCTCGTAGACTTTGCCTGCACCCTGTTGTCCATAAGCCACTAGCCCAAATCTAGATCTTATTATTCAAGCCCTGCAAATCTGACCTTGTGGTGATTTAGTGAAAATGATAACCAACTTGGGGATCAGGAGGCTGCCATCTGAGACCCAGCCCTGGCCCCAGCACACACTGGGTATCCGCAGACAGCCCCACCTTTTTAGGCTTCTGTTTACTTATGTATAAAATGAGAATGTTTCCCAGGAGGTCAGAGCCCACAGGAGATGCTGACAGGCCTCCTTCCGCCCCCACCTCCTCAGCAGCTGGCTGCTCCCGGCCTGGCCTCTTGGCCGCTGCCTTCTGGGTCTGCCTGTTGCTGGGGACACACAGCCCTTTCTGGAATACTGTCCCGCTTCTCTCTGCTCGGCTTGGCTTTTCAAGTCCCGTTGATACCCTCCTTTCTGTCAGTCTCCTTCTTGAGCTTTCTCCCTGTCAGCCACTGAGCTTGACCCTGAAAGTGTGTCCCCAGCTAAGGGTGGGGGTGGAGGTGTGGGATCACACCCTCCATGGCTGACTTACACGAATCTCCTCGTTCTGCTTTTGCATTTGGAATCTGACTTTAAGTCATTGCTGTGCACTGTGCCCTGGGGTTGATGATCAGGACGACCTACTCAGGTCTGTACGAAAAGGATCTCAGGGTGTGCTGGAGGGAGGTGACCAGGGCGTGGAAGGAAGAAGGATGGACACTCAGGTGGCCAAGGAGAGCCCTTCCTTTTTTACTAGAGATTGAGCCAGGGGCATTCGACCTCCAAGCTACACCCCCTGCCCTTTTTTACTTTTTCATTTTGAAACAGGGTCTCCTTAGGTTGCTGAGGGTCTCGCTTCTTTGCTAAGGTTGGCCTCGAACCTGCGATCCCACCTGTCTCGGCCTCCCAAGTACTGGGACTATAGGCGTGTGCCACCAAGGGCTCGCTGTGTAATCCCCCTTTACACAGGATTATCTCTGGCTTATCATAAAGAACATCTGGGGCCCACAGGCTGGCACGAAGTCACTCTGCAGCTTTGGACCTCAGTTTTTCTCATTTGTAAAATTACAAACCTGCATTTCACAATGGTGAATGATGAGAAGATAGATATGAGGTGCTTTGAAAGTAGGAAGTGAATCTGAAAGCCAGTGGTGATGGCAAAGCATGGGACAAATGTCAGAGCACTGGGGCATCTGGCGGGGGCCTCGGTCCAAGCAGCCCCTCCACTCCGCTCCAGCCCAAAGCCCTGGCTGATGGCCTGGTGGGAGAAGACGCCATTTCTGGGTGGAATTCCAGCATGCACCGGGGAGATGGGTTTGGGGACTGTGGTGTGTTGTGGGGTGGCAGGAGCACTGGTGGCTTCCTCTGCAGAGATAAGAGAGAACATTCCCTTTGGCCCTCCTTTCCCCCTACCTTCTCATTCCCAGGGTCCAGACTCCCAGGGTGGCCCTCCTGAAAGACCGCCCCAGTTACCCAGCCAGAGGGCTTGGGAAGGGGGTGGGGCGGGCAGCACAAACTGAAAAGTTCTGAAAACGGGCAGCAGCTCCCTCCTGCACCCCCAGCTCCCTCTAAAGCCCCTTTTGAAGGGGACCTCAGAGCTCTAATGAGTTGAGAGCTTTTATGGGAGCCCAGGCAAACCAATTAGGTTTGCTTAAAAATATTGTATTCATTAGCATGAAAATAAAGCTGAACTTTTTAGAGATAATTGCATCTTTTAAAATGTGGTAGTCTTTGTCTGGGCTTGTCTCATAAATATGCATGCTGCATAATCCTTTTGGAACCGTGGTCGCAATCATGAGTAACACACAAATGCATCCAGGGTGTTAATATTCTGACAAGAGCGGAGCCTCTCAGGCAGGCGGTGCCACCGGCAGAGGCCTCTGGAGGCGTCCCTGTAATCCCCAGCTGCAGCCGCACTGCGCAGGAACGGAGCCCAGTCCCGGGTCCCTGATACCATGCACCAGGGCTCCGGTTCCAAATGGCTCTCTTTTGTGCTGCTGCTTCCATGGAGGTGGGCTGCGGAATTCTGGGGCTTTGCTTAAAATGCGGGAAAGGGTGGCTCAAAGGTTGAGCTCAATTTGCAGCTGGGGAAATTGAAGCCCCCGGGGGTTAAGTGGGTTGTCAAGGTCACCCTGCATGATGGGACAGAGGTAAGCCCAGTTTGCCACTGCAGATTGATGCATTTACATTTAGAGATGCCTTCCAGGTTACTCAGCCTGGGTGGCAGGGGAAAGGGCTGGTATCTCTCACTCCACCCACTCCATTTCTCTCAGCTGCCCTCCAAGGCGCCCTAAATAAACCATCTAAGTTAATGGCAGTGAGCCTGCTAGCCAGTGCAACTCCACAAGTCCTGAGCTCTCCCTTCCCAACTGAGCGTGCTTCTCAGTGTGGAAATTCCTCTGCTGCCACTGGCCCCTGTCCTACTGGGCTGCTTCTATCCCCCCAGGCCCTCGCTTGCTTCCAAGTGCAACAGCATTAAAAGATTCATCTTTCACTTCTCAGTGGGATGCTGGCCGGGCTCCCGGGGAAGACCACAATCTCAGTGAAGTTGCCTTTCAGACAGTGCTTCCCAAGCCCTTCCTCTATCGAGGCCCCAAGCTAAGCCTGATGGGTGAACGGAGACCTAAGCCCTCTGAAGGAATCGGCAGTGCTGGGGCAGGCTTTGTAGGACCAACTCGAGGAGAGGGAGGCCTAGGTGTGGGGTATACTGGGCAACGTCCCCACCTCCCTTCTGAGACCCCTTGTTGCTGTCCCTGGGTCCTCAGCTGCCACCCCCTACTCCACTGCCCCTCCTTAACACCCCTAGGCCACTGCAAGACCTTCTTGGGGGCTCCAAGTTTATCTCTCTCGCCAAACAGGAAATCATCCAAATGTCCAGTTATGTCTGATGAGTTGAGGGTATGCATTGTATTTATTTACAGTATACCCAATTTTGTTAATAAGCCCATTGGGTTAAACCACATGAAATTGCCAGTATACAACCATTTTGGAATAAAACAGTGATTTTACCCCCTAAGGATGTTTTCTCTGTGGAGTTACAGTAGCACTCTCTCCTCTGATCCTCAGAAGAACCTATGAGAGAGATTGTGATTACCACTCCCGCTATACAGGCAGGGGAACCCTGGCTCATCCCACAGAAACCCAATGCCTTCGAGATGAGTGTTGGGGAGAAACAAAGGCTTCATTCAGTGGCCAAAGAATGGAGAGGCTCACAATCAGCCTCTCAGCTCCGGGAGGTCAAGGGGTTACAGACCTCCGGTAGGAATAATGAGGAAGAGGGAGAGGTGAATCCAGGGAAGGAGTATTCCTGTTTTTTTCTGGAAATAGGTAGAACTCTTTCAGGATTTTGGAAGCCACCTTTTGGCATTCTGGTCATGGTGGCTGGTAGGTGTCTTTAGCCTTAAGGAGTAGGGGGAGAGGTCAAGCAAGTCTAGGTTGAGTTAGCCCTATATGATAATTTTGGACAAAACATCTCAAATGATCACCATGCCTACGCACAGAGCTGAGTAGAATCCGACTGAAAGGTTAAGGCAGTGAAGGAGATGGGCCGGTCTGGAGACAGAGGTGCCAAACGTTTTCATTCCATTCCAGCCACCTGTTGGACACCTGTAGGCCCAGGTGAAGAATACGTGTTTTCAGCAAAAGTGGCCTTCAGGTCTCCGAAGGTCAACCTTGGCCACTGTTATCATCATAACCTGCACAGCAGAGGTGTGAGCTACAGCAGAGCCAGTGGGAAACTAATAATGCCTTGCCCGGCTGTGTGACCTCTCACACTAGTGATTTTTAAGTCAAGTAAGAGCATGTGAAGCTAGCGGGTTTATTTAGGGTTTTCCTCAGTAGCCAAAGAATTTAACTTTCATAGGTCTCATAGAGCTAGGCTTCCACTTAAGCTGCCTGTGTCGCTTGGAAGTGCAATGAGACCAAAGGCACAGCAGAACGAAAGCTTGTCTTGCAGAAGAAAGACAAAATACAGCAAGGTAGTGGGCAGTGGGGAACAGCATCCTGTAACTGGCAAGGATGAGGATGCTCACAGATGTTGAAGGAGAAACAGGGTTCTGGGCTTTTCCCAAGGGCATTCTATCTTTGAGTTACACCTCCAGCCTTTTTCATTTTGAAACAAGCCCCGCCCTCATCTTTTCTTTCCTCCTCTCTCCCTTCCTCCCTCCCTCCCTCCTTCCCTCTCTTCCATCCTTCCTTCCTTCCTTCCTTCCTTCCTCCTTCCTTTGCCTCCCTCCCTCTCTCCCTTCCTCCTGTCTTTCTTCTTTTCTTTCTCTCCTGGGGGTTGAAACCAAGGGTGTTCTACCACTGAGCTACATTCCAGTCCTTTTTATTTTTTATTTTGAAACAGGGTCTCCCTAAGTTGCTGAAGCTGGCCTTGAACCTGCAGTCCTCCTGTCTCAGCCTCCCGAGTACTGGAATTCCAGGTGTACACCACTGCCCAGGCTCTGAACTTTTAAATAGAGGAGGCTAGGCTGGGTGTGGTGGCGCACACTTATAATCCCAGTACTTGGGAGGCTGAGATAGGGGGATCGCAGGTTCACGCCCAGCTATTTAGTGAGGCCCTCTGCAACTTAGTGAGACCCTGTTTTAAAATAAAGAATAAAAAAAAAAAAATAGGGCTGGAGGTGTAGCTTGGGGGTAGAATGCCCCTGGATTCAATCCTCAGTACTGAAAAAAAAAATAGAGGAGGCAGGTGGGTGTTCACTCAGGGAAGGGCTGGCTCTTCAGCAGGATGGCTCCAAGGACAGGTGGTTGGGGTGTAGTTTCCCTATGGAAGGAGTGTGCAGTACAGAACAGCAGGAATCACATGTCTTTGAATTCAGTTTTTAGAGAAAGAGAAGTAGTTATATTATTGGTGAAGGCCAAGCTGTAATTTAAGGCCAGAGTTTGGTCAGTGCAGCTCTGTTCAGCGGCAGGACGCCAAGGGCTCGATCCAGCACCTTCCTGATGATCTGGTTTAACATGAGCATACAATCTGGAGAAGTGAGGAAAAGCTTGAAGTGGAAAAACTCTATTGTCAGATCTGACTCTGATTCCCCGCTTGGGGCCAGTTTGGTGGGTGACCTAAGCCAGTCGATCAATTATATCATTTTCATACCAAGGCTCAGTGACTGCCGGAGTCTTCCTTTCTTTGTTTAAATACTCCAGAAGAATTAGCATTTTAATAATAAGGACGTTTTAAAAACTGAAATTGATTTCTCACTGGTGTAAAGTCAGGTCTGGGCTCCTGGAATGAGGTCGGACTGAGCTGGGTCCTCTCATCCTCCTTGACAGCGGATAGAGCTGATGCGTCCTGGCCTTGCTTGGTGCGTACGGTCCATTAAAGCTACATCAGAGACCAGAGAGGAGGAATCACCAAGCATCACAAACCTCACACAAGTGTGTCATCGATATCTTTCTATGTCCACAACTCCAGCACTGCCTCCATTAAAATTATGCCTTGAAGCCGGGCGTGGTGGCGCACGCTTGTAATACCAGTAGTTGGGAGGCTGAGACCAGGGGATTCGGGTTTGCGGCCAGCCTCAGCTACTTAATGAGGTATCTGCAACTTAGTGAGACCCTGTTTCAAAATAAAGAATAAAAATTAGGGCTGGGGTTGTAGCTCAGAGGTAGAATACCCCTGGGTTCCACCCCAGTACTGCAAAAAAAAAAAGCCTTGAATAGAAGGCCTCTTCCTAAGATTACAAAACATTTTTCTTATGCTTTGATTTTTTAAAAGTAATTGAAAATACTCTCTTGTGGCAAGGGGTATCAAATGGGGAAGGTGACACGTAGCTATTGTATTCCCCACCAGATGTTCCTGGTTGTCTCTTCTTCGGGGCAGAAGGCTGCTGACTAGCTCTATCCAGGATTCTGAGCAGGAGTGACGGTTCACATCAGCACTGGGCACTTCAGTGCTAACAGAAGGCCTTCGTGTCCAGTCATCTCTGGCAATGTTTGGGAGAGTGACTGCACCCTTGGCTGTGCCTGGGTGATTTTAAAGGGCAGAGCTTCCTGTGAATGGTCATGGACATGTTCTCTGAGCCAGAAATCAGCTTTCACTGAGCTAAGTCACTGAGCTTTGGGGGCAATTTATTACCCAGCATAGCCCAGTCTGTCCTGGCTGATACTGAGGCAATCTTTTGCTTTTATCCATATAGATGTCTGGCTGTTGACTTTTTTTTTTTTTTTTTTTACTGGGGATTGAACCCAGGGGCAATCTACCTACAAGCTACAACCCCAACCCTTTACATTTTTTTTTTTTTTAATTTGAAACAGGGTCTCACCAAGTTGCTGAAGGTCTTGCTAAGTTGCCCAGGCTGGCCCCAAACCTGCAATCCTCCTGTCTCAGCCTTGCAAGTACTGAAATTACAGGTGTGTACCACCCTCCCTGCTTGGCTCCCATTTGTTTTGAAGTGGCCCATCTATCCCTATTGATAAAAGACGCCCTGTTTCTCCTGCCTCAGACCTCATATACATAGGTGTACATCTGGATTCTTGAGTCTAATCCATCCATCCATTTCCCTAATCTTCTACAAAGATCAACTATTTTAATTGGTAAAGCTTTATTACAGTTTGATATTTACTAGAAGAGGTTTTTCAAGCTTATCTTGTTTATTCTTATGAATTGCCTCTTCGGACAACTTTGGACAACTTATAATTCAGAAACGTTTCAAGTTTCATTAAACCCACATTGGAATATGGGTTGGAATTACATGAATTTGTATGTTAGTTGAGGGATATTTTTTGTCTTTACATATCGACATTTTCACTCATTTGTTTTCCCTGTATTGATTAATCCTTTTTATGCTTTTGAAGAGTATTTTCTGAGCTACTCCAGCACTCCAAGTACCAGGGATGGACAGAGTCCATGCCTCCCAGGGGCCCACAGACTACTGGAGCTGGGCAAGACTGTCGATCGTGGCCCTAACGGGGATGCGCTAGACGGGGGAGTCCATAGACAGGATGCAGGGAAAGAGGATGTGAGGAGGAGTCAGTTAGGCTGAGAGGTAGAGAAAGCCTTCCATGCAGCTGGAAGACAAAACCCAGGGCTTTAGCTAGGGTTGAGGCAGGAGAGGGACAGGAAGGGGAGAGGAAGGAGGGGGCTGGCTCATGGTGCATGTAGCTCTCTGGACTTTGGACATGATCCCCAGAATAGGGTGCTGCTGAGGGGCTTTAAGTGACCCCATGGACTCAGTGTAGCCAATATTTGGGGCATGGCCTACTTATGTAACCAGGAAGGAGAGAAACCCCATAATTCTTCTTCTTTTTTTTTTTTTTTTTGCAGTACTGGGGATTGAACTCAGGGGCATTCTACCTCTGAGCTATACCCCCAGCCCTATTTTTTTATTCTTTATTTTGAAACCGAGTCTCACTAAGTTGCGGAGTGCCTCACTAGGTAGCTGAGGCTGACCGCGAACCCGGATCCTCCGGTCTCAGCCTCCCGAATGCTGGGATTACAAGCATGCGCCACCACGCCCGGCTTCCCATAATTCTTCTATGTAATCGCTCAGTTAAGTAGGCTAGAGCATAAACCAATCCAAAGGATATCAGATCAAATGGCTAAGAAAACTAGGACTAACTTAGAAATGACTAACATGCATTGCACACCTGCTATGTGTCAAGAATTGTCAGTATTCATGTTCTTGTTGTATGGTTAGATACACTCACATCTTATAAAACCTCACAGTAGCTCTGCTGTGCAGGTATGGCCCCCATTCACAGATGAAAGAGGCCAGGTTCAGAGGTCATAGGTGATTTGCCCCTGAGGCCCAAGGGCCACTTATCTGGCAGAGTAGGGATTGTCCTGCAGACCTTTGTTTCTAAGTCTGGGAGTCTTTCTGCTCCTCCACAGCTGTGTCTTTTTATAAAAAAAAAAAAAAAAAAAAAAAAAAAAAAAGAGCTAATTCCCAGCCTGAGGAGAAGAAGGAAGGCTCATTCTTGGCCAACTTTCATTTAATTTTCCATCAGTAGGTGTCAACTGTGAACTAGTCAGAAATGCTAAAATAACAGCTTAAAAACATAGGAACTGAAATGGAAATGTAATTTTAGCGTGCTTCGCCAGCCCCTCCTGAAGATAAGTGCCGCTTATGGGGTATCTGTTACAGACATGTAACACTTAAGGACTAAACTCACAGGAGTTGCTGGCGATGTGCAATTTAGCAACTTGGGCTGTGAAAGAAGAAGGGAGAGAAAAAAAAAAAAAAAAAAAGAACTCCGCAGGCAGAAAATTGAAAACAAAAGGAAATGGAGAAAAAAGCAACATAGCATTCCTACCTCTGGATGTAGTTCCTCCTAATGGCCTGGGAAATAGCTTGTTAGATAAAAAAGGCTTGCCTGCAAGAGACATTAGCTCAGAGATGGTGCACTTGATGGAAAAGGAGGCCGGATTGAGCCAATCAGGCGTTTGGGCCTTTGGTAACCGAGCGAGTCCTCCTGCAGCCCCTGCGACATGCTCTGTGAAGAGCTGGGCCCAGTGGAGCTTCAGAGCGAGGGATGGGGACATTCTTCCCTCAAGGGATTTGCCGCTGGAATTGGGATGAAACGCCCCTGGAGCTAATGAACTGAAAACACAAGTGCAGGATAAGGAGGGGGATGTGTGGGCACCACACCGGGTGCTGTCACACTGCCTCGTGGAGGTGGGGCAGAGGCTGCTGCTCTGGTCTGGGAGTACCAGGGAGGTGACACGCAGAAGGGAACGAGGGGTCACAGCTGGGAAGGAAGGGTAGAAGCATTTCAGTCTCAGCTGTGGTTCTAATTTGCTATGTGAATTGGGACAAGCCATTTCACCTTTCTGAGTCTCAGGTTCCATATACATTAAATAAGAAGTTATACCCTTGGTTTCTAAGGCCTATTCAGGCTCTGACACTTATGATTTTTTTCAGTTGGAATTAATATTACTGCTCTCTTTAGTTGCCAGTATCAGAAGTCCAGTTCCAACCAGCTTATTAGGGGCTTACATAATCCTAAAGTCCAAAGGTAGAAGAGCTTCAGGCACCGCTGGATCTAGGGACTCAGACAGGCTTCCTCTGTTCCTTTCAATTCCACTTCCTGTCTGCTTTCTTCCCTTGGTGCTGGTCTGTCTTTCCATCATAAAGAGATGGTCTTTCCCGATAGTTCAAGCAGACTTGCCCCTAGGAACGGACCCACCCAAACCGCAGGAATGATTGTTCTTTTCCAGAGAAGAAGGTCTAGGCAGCTGAAAAGGGGATGGGATTGATGGCAGGCAAAAAGGACAGATGATCTCCACATGGGCCTTGAATGCATTTCAGTTCAGAAGAACAAGTGGAGGAGGGGGAGAACTGCTGCGTCTTGGTTGAGCCACAGGTCTGGCCAGCACATCTGCGTAGCTCAGGGTCAGAGTGCAAATGGAGGCCACGGACCAGATGTCTAAATATTAAAAAGTCTTAACTCGAACCAACAATCGGCTAAGTAAAATAGGTTTATCTGCTTATCTTGGACACATATATCCTCACAGGTTCCAATTTAGAATTTTTGGAATCCTTGGACTTTTGCTCAGGGATGAGATGGGCCTATAGTCCATCCCTTCTCTTCCCACCCTGACTGCGTCCTATACTTTGTGAGTCCCCGAGTCCACGCATGCTGTAGCCCTGTAAACAGCTGGCTTGGCTGAGCATACTGACCCCTGTTCATCTTCAACAGGACTAGCTAGGAACAGAGGAGGAGGACAGTCCTGGCAAGTGGGCCGGGCCTCGTGGAGCAGTGAACTTCAGAGTTCTGACTGTGTGTGTGTGGGGGGGGGGCTGGGGGGGGGGGAGTGGAGGAGGCCATGTGGAGTCCCTTGTTCCTCTAGACTGCTTAATGCAAGAAGAGGGGTTTGAGCCGGGCGTGGTGGCACATGCTTGTAATCCCAGCATTTGGGAGGCTGAGACTGGAGGATCCTGGTTTGAGACCAACCTCAGCTACTTAGTGAGGCACTCCACAACTTAGTGAGACCCTGTTTCAAAATAAAGAATAAAAAATAGGGCTGGGGGATAGTTTGGAGGTAGAATGCCCCTGAGTTCAATCCCCAATACCGCAAAAAAAAAAAGAAGAGGGGCTTGGCCAGAGGAGAGGCTTTTTGGAGACTGGATCCAGAGCAGGGTTCCATTTGCCCAGTTCTAGGGCTGGAAATGGTGCAGAGGCCTGAGAGAGGACGGCCCAGGAGGGGTTGCATGCAGAAAAGGGGTAAATTTGGAGGGGAGGGCTGGGAGATATAACTGAAAAATATGCTTAGGTTTGAATGAAGAAGGCATTGGACTTTGGGCTACGAGACTGGACTTGCTCCTGTGGGCGATGGGGGGCCCTCGGGTGTGAGCTGGGAACTGGTAGGACTGTACCCAGGCCCACAGTGGCCCTGCTGAGCCCACATCTGGGAGAGCTCCCTGCCCTGGAGCACTTGAGCTCTTACCGGAGCTGCTCCTTGTGTGTGTGACATCCTTCCCCTGCGGCTCCCTGTGATTTAGCTTTGATGTAAGGACATGGCTTTTGCGGGGACCTTTGTTTGAATCCCCATCCCTGCTTCAGACAGAATCTCTCTGTGATCCTGGGGTTTCCTTCATCTGAGAGCACATCACATGATCCTGCAATGGCTGGGCTGGCACTGTCTCCCCTTGACGGGTCTCCTTCCTCCAGGAGGGGGACTTCCACAGCCAGGTCCCCAAAGATGTCAGTGGAAGGAAGGGACTAAGGCAAGTGAGTAATACAAATGAGGTGAGATTAGGAGGAAGCGTTTGTAGAAAGGATTTCATTACCTAGCTCCTCAGGGACCACTCCCCTTCAAATGCATCTGGAATCCAACCACTTCCACCACCTCTCTCTTAGCCAGTCGGAGGCCGGCAATCACTCTTGCTCTTAGTGCTCACCTGAATTATCCCTGGCCCCATCTTAGTGGTCCCTTCCTCTGTCTAGTCTCAACCCAGCAGCCTGTAAACCATTGGAGCATGCCATCCAGGATGGTCTTTCATCTCAGAGTAAATGCCAGAGTCCTTACAAAGGTCTGCAAGGAGCTGACAAGCACCTGGAACCCCCCCCCCCCCCCGGGACCTTGTGGAAAGGCAGATTCAGGAGATCTGGCCCCCGGCCTGAGAGTACAGGGCTGCAGTGCTGCTGGGCAGAGGGTCACACGGTGAGAATCCAGGCTCTGCAGGATGCTGTCCCCCTCCTCTGAGCTCTTGTGCCATTGCAGCCCTCCTTCTAGTTGACCAGCTGTCCTGTTTGCCTGGGACTATCTTGGTTTTCTAACTGAGAGTCTTACCTCCCAAGAATCCCCTCACTCGTGGACAAACCAGGGCTGTTGGCCACAGTCCCTCCGCCCAGGCCCTTCATCCTTACAAGCACCCTTCCCCACCCCACATTCTCTAGTCCTCTCCCCACTTCATTTTCCTCCCGAGTGGCTATCACCCGCTAACACACTCTTTTATGTCTTATTTATTGTCTGTTTTTCTCCACTTGAAAGTGAGCTCCTCCAGAACTGGGATACTTTGTCTCTTTGGATGTGCCTCCACTGTCTACGATGGTGCCAGACATCTAGTAGAGGCTTAATAAAAATACTTAAAGATTAACTGAATGCCTGGTGCCCAAATCAGTGTTCCTCAGACTTTCATGTGCACCTGGGGGAATTGTTAAACTGCAGTTCTGACTTGGAGGTCTGGGGTAAGAGTCTGAGTTTCTAAAAGCTCCGGGCAAAGGGGAATCTGCCAGTCCATCCATGGAGGCTCTGAATGGTGGTCCCCTGTGCTCTCTGGGCTTGGAGGTGGAGCGAGGGCTTCTTGGAAGAGAGGGGAGCAGGTGGGACCCTCCCTGTCTCCGTGAGGAGGGGTGTTTGGCACTGGTGTGATTGGGTGGGTGGCCAGCTGGCCCACCAGACTGATTGACTCCAAGATGAAAATGGCTCAGACCAAACTTTCCCTGTTCTGTGCTGGCTTTCAGAAGAAACTCCCCCCTCCCACTTCTCTCTACCGTCTCTACAGCTGGCCCCGATGAGCGAAAGATTTCTCTGCAGAGTTGGGCTCTGTTTGGCTTTGCACCTGCTGCCGGCAGCTGTTGCCGAAGCTCCCGTTAGTGGCACAAATGGAGTCTCTAATGGACGGGGCGTAAGCCCTGGCTGGCAGCGGGGCTGGGGGAGGTGGGCTGAGCAGACAGATGGGAATTCTGCCAGCTGCCGCGATCCAGCCCGCACTGTCACTCACACGATGGCCAGACGACCAACTCAGAAGTCTTCACCCTTCCAGGCAGCTCTAGGTACTCAGACCCCCGGCCCTCCTGAAGCCCACATTCTAGTGAGGAGATCCCACTTTGACACAGAAAAGACTTGAAGGATGAGATGAGCCCCTAGGTGAAAGCTGGGGCCTGGGTTGTGTGGGTGAGCACTGCAGGACTCTGATCAACTCAAAGATTTCTTCTCCTCCAAAGATTCTGATTAACTTGAGTAAAGTGTTTTAAATTTGAAACTGAGATGCTCTTCATCACTGAAGAATGTACATGTTCATTAGAAAGTTGTGACATGTAGCCAGCTCAGTGGCACATGCCTGTAGTCCCAGCTATATGGGAGGCTCAGGCAGAGGGATTGCTTGAGCCCAGAAGCCAGAAGGTCAAGGACAGACTGGGCAATTTATCAAGAACCTTTTTTTTTTTTTGCAGTACTGGGGATTGAACCCAGGGGCATTCTACCTCTGAGCTAAGCTACACCCCTAGTCCTATTTTTATTTTGAAACAGGGTCTCACTAAGTTGCAGAGGGCCTCATTAAGTAGTTGAGACTGGTCATGAACCCAGATCTTCTGGTCTCAGCCTCCCAAGTACTGGGATTACAAGCGTGTGCCACCATATCAAGAACCTATCTTAAAATGAAATTTAAAAAAGGGCTGGACCTGGTGTTGGTGGCACACGCCCTTAATCCCAGTACTTGGGAGGATTGCAAGTTCCAGGCCAGTTTTAGCAACTTAGCAAGATACTGTTTCAAAATGAAAAGTAAAGGGCCTGGAGGTATAGCTGTAGAGTCCTTTCCTGCTTTTCTAGCATGTGTGAGGCTTTGGAATTAATCTGCAGTACTGAAAATAAATAAATTAGTAAAATATAAATAAGTGAATAAAATAAAATAAAAAGAAAACAAAGTTGTAACATGTAAAAACTTTTAACTTATGGGGTGGTACTCAGCAGCCATGATCTCCTATTACTAAGAATGCTCGAGGATTATAAGGATTTGTATTTACTTGTGCTGCAAATTTTTAGAATTTCTAGTTTTAAAAACATTAATAATGCTCCCAAACATTAATAATGCTGATGCAGGTGTCAGAACATTCTAGGGCTGGGCGCATCATCTCACTGCATTTCATGAGACGGCTGTGGTTGTCTGTCTGGCCAGCCACCAGGTTCCATGTGCCCGCTGTGTCCTGATTCCATTGGTGGGGGTGGGGGGACCCTATTCTGCCACGCTTTTATTCCTTGTGCTTCATGGCTGGGAATGTGGCTCAGTGGTAGAGCATTTGCCCAACATGCACAAGGATCTGGGATCACTCTCCTCCCACACCCCCCCCCCAATCTCATGTCATTCCTTGTGTTTCTAGTAGATGACTCTACCCACACTGTAGAGGTGTGACCTGGGCCCTGGGCCTCAGCCAGCCAATCAGAGCATCTCCCCAGCCATGGTGGTGGGTTCAGGGGTAACATGGCCCCAAGACAATTGGTGATGCTTGGAAACAAGATTTCCCTGAAGGATGTGAGGCTAAGAGGAGGTAGGACCAGCTGGTGACCACCAGAGGAGAGCCTGTCTGAGAGCTGAGGGTAGGTAATGCCTACCCAAGGAAGGCTCCGTGCTGAGCCTGGAAGTAGAAACCAGGGATTCCTAACGTGTGCTAGTTTTTGCTTGAATGAGATTGAGCTCCTTTATGTGTTTGTTACTTGCAACTCAGAATGTCTTAGTTGATACAAGGCACGTGTCATTGCTATTCCTAGTGTGCAGACATGCAAGCTCTAGCTATAAAGAGGGGTGATGGCAATTTGAGCTGGAATCTATAGGGCCTCTAAGATCTGGGGTGGATTGAGAGGCAGAAGGATGGATGATAGTGCAGTTTCTGATTGGACAGCAGAGTGAGGGGTGGAGCCCTCCCTCCACCCTACTCCTGGGAAAGCCTGCTGGAAAAGAGCCGATTTGGAGGGAAGGTAAGAATTCAGTTTATGCAACACCAGGATGGGAATGGAGCCTGGAATTCTAGAGAGAAAGAGTGGGTTGGAGATGGGTTTAGATGCAAAACCAAACCAAATAACCATCTTCCCACCCAACAACCATTACCATCACCACCACCGTCATCATCATCAAGAGCCCAAGTATAGTATGTGGTGGTGCTCCAGGTGACCCAGGTGTGGGGGAAGAGGTTTCTTTCTGTGTACAAGGCGTCTTTTGGTCCCTGGGCGCAGAGGGTTTGAGTTAGTTTATCTCTCAGGTCATGGCACTGTGTTATGCCTGATTTCTACAAGGCCCTGTACTCATCGACCCCTGTTAGTCCCCACTCCCCACTCCACCCCACCCCACTCCACCCCACCCCAGTCAGCAGCCATTCTGGTAGGTTTAGCATGAATCTTGCTGTTTGTACATGTTCTTACAAAATGAGTTTTGTCATTTTATCTTCTTGCATCTTTAACTGATATTAGTAAGTGAGCTCATTCTGTATTTTACCCTTTTGCCATGTTTTTAAGATCATCCATGTTGCCATATATATGCACAGTGCTTTAAGTGGATATCTTCCACAGCTCCTCCTCTGCCCAGCGAGCTTCCACTCCCTGCTACTCTGAGACCATGGTACACCTTGCACCCGTCAGCCTGTGATGCCAGTGTGAGCTGCTGTGGGCTGCAGGCCTGTGGATTTGTCAACCTCCAAGATAACTCAGTGTTTCTGGCCTCCTGGAATTCATGCTTTCCTATGTTGAAGAGGGATGGCTTAGGAAACCAGTAGAATATGACAGAAAGGAAGCGTGTGACTTCCAAGGCTAGGTCATAAATGAAATTGTAGCCTTGTTTGCTATTAGATCCCTCAAGCATCCCCATGAAGTCCATGTGGTGAGAATCAGGCCCCTGTCAACAGCCAGCACCAGCTCACTGTTGGTATGAGTGAACCCCAACTGACATTTTGACTGGCAGCTTATGAGAACCATGAGCATCCAAGAACATGACTCTCAAATTACTAACCCATAGAAACTGACATAATAGGTGTTTATTTTTGTGTTAAGCCACTAAGTTTTGGGACAATTTGTTATGCAGCTCTAGCTGACTGATAGGATCTGGAGGAGAGTGGCTGGGTCATAGGTGTGCCTGTATAATTTGTGATCATGTGCATAGTTTAGAGAAGCAATAAGTATTTAAATATGATGAAGCTGGTTATTTTTTTTTCTGGTCACTTCTACATCTGGGTGTGGGAAGAGGGTTATGGATTCCTCTGTCTAAGGCTCTAGAGTGGTGTCAGACTTAATTGAATGCTATTGGGATAAGATTATCTGGGCCAGTGGCCAGAATTTCCAGATAGTTCCCAAAGGATTATTCAAGACCCTAAATCCTAGAGGATTATCCATGGTAAGTGAGAGCACCGTAGGCCTTGGCTGAGGCCAGCAAGAACTGGGGGTCCCTGGTGTGAGTGGCCCCTCCTCTGCAGGGGAGCCCCACCAGTCTCACCTGGCAGCATGCTATGCTGACACAATGCGATTTTACTTGGCCTGGTGATTGAAGAGCTTCAATTTGCAGATTGCAGTGGTGGAAACTCATTTTCTTTCATTTTTTTTTCAATCTTTGTCTGTGAAATAGATTCCTGCAGTGTCATTTCTCCACTCAGTCCAATCTTTGTTAAGGAAATGAACTGTCAGAGTTGGATGTCTCTTCAGAGTGCTTTAGCAATCTCTGAGTACCACAGCTGCTTTGATGTCCTAGGCCATTGGAAAATGGAGCTGCTCTGGCCAGGGATTTTTTTTTTCATTCAAATTGTGTTTCACGTGACAGGTTTTATTCACAAGGCACAACAGAGTTCCCATTGAGGCAAGAGGAGACGAGAACAGCCAACTCCCACATAACAGCAATAACACATTCCCATCGAGACACCCCTGATGACCGCAGGGTTGAATGGCACTCTCTGATTACAGAGCTTGGATAAAGCAGGGTCGAGGTTCTCAGGGCAGTGACTTCCCCAAGCCATCCAGACACTGGGAGGAAGCTGGTGTCACACCCCAGGGCACCTCTCCTGACGCCCTCTGCGCACCAATGCCATGGCCAAAAGAGCTTGTGCTTTGGGTTTATTGGGTCTGGATGTACTTTTTATTCCAACCTGGATGTGTTCTCACCAACAGCATGGTTGTGGACACAGCATTGATCTGGACAGAACTTCAGTTTTTACATCTGAGAACTCAAGGGATAGAGAGAATTTCACATTGAAACGAGAGGAAGAAATTGAGGTGGGCTGGAGGATGGGGTTTAAGGAGTAGACAGGGAGCCACAGAGGCAGGGAGAGGTTGGATCTTCAGACCTGGGAAGAACACAGAGTATAATTTGTACTTTATCTTAGGGAAATGGGGAGCCACAGAATGCTGGAGAGGCGGGGTCAGATTTGAATTGAGAAACTCCATTTTCATTGCCGTGTGGGAATAGACAAGGGATGGGCACAGCCCTCTGCTGGACCACATAGCCTGGTGAGCATAGAGCAGGCTACATTTTGGACTCGATTTCCCCCTTGTCCAGAGAATAATCTATACTACCATAGTGGTGTGCCTGCTTCCATTGCCGGAGGATCCCCCTCAACCAGGCAGATCTCCTGGTGAGGGCTGGGGGCACCATGGGCAGCCATTCTCCTCACTACACTCCGAGGGGGATGTTAGCCCCACCCTGCCAATGAAGAAATGACACAGAAGGTTAAGTCCAGGTCCAAAGCTACAGTGAGGAACCAAGTGGGGTCTCTCTGAAACTAAGATTTCTGTTCTTTCTCCCTGCCCCTCACACACTCTCTCTGCTCTTTTGTCACAAGCTCAAATGTCCTACTGGCATAAAGTGAAATAGAGTTATCATATGATCCATTCCTGGGTATGTAGCCAGAAATATTAAAAGCAGGGACCCAGATGGGTGCATTATTCACAATAGTCTAAGGTAGAAACAACACAAGTGTCCATCAGCAGATGAATGCATTGTTCATACAATGAAATATTATTCAGTCATGAAAAGAAATGGGATCCTGATATGTGCTACAGCTTGGATGAACTTTGAAAACACACTAAGTGAAATAAGCCAGGCATAAAAGGACAAATACTGAATGAGTCCACTTAAATGAAGTTCCTAGAATAGGCAAGTTCACAGAGACAGGAAGTAGAATAGAGGATATGAGGGACCGAGAGCTTAGGAGGAGTGGAAAATTATTATTTAATGAGTACAAATTTCAGTATGGGATGATAAAATGTCCTTGTGATGGATGGTCGCGATGGTTGCATAACTGTACACTTACAAATGAATAATAAGCTTTAGGTTATGCATATTTTACCACAATAAGAGAAAATTAATTAGGAAAATTTGTTTCAGACCTTTCTGTTCAGAAAAAGGTCTAACCAAGCCGGGCATGATGGCACACGACTGTAATCTTAGTACTTGGGAGGCTGGGACAGGAGGACTGGAGGTTTGAGGACAGCCTCAGCAAGTAGTGAGACTCTCAACCTAGTGAGACCCGTTTCCACTAGGGGGGTGTATCTTGGCAGTAGAATGCCTTTGGATTCAATCACTTCAATCACCAGTATCACACACACACACACACACACACACGTCTAACCAGAGGTCCTGGGCTCCTCCAGAGTTTGGCTGTCTGGTCTTATCTTCATCTGTGTGTGTGCTGGGGACTTTGGATCACACTCCTTTGCCTAAATTTGCCTTGTGTTGAAGAGGGGGGTGGTTCAGTGGGTGTCAGCTGCGTCCCCCTATTTGCCTGGAGGTAGGACTGCTTCCTTTACATGTGGCAGGCCTGGGGTGAGCAGTCTCTTAGTCTGAGTATAAATAATGCCTCTTCCAGTAATGGCCAAAGAGCAGGGTTGAAGCCCCTCCCCCATGCTCAGGCCCCCTTTTCCCACTGAGACATTTCTCAGTGTGACAAAGGGTCATCCCAGGCTGTTCCCAGAGCTGGAACAAAGTAGCAGTCACCTGAGGCCAGCCTCTGCTTCCCAGTCTGGAAGATGCAGCACCACAGGGACTCTGTCCAAGCCTGGGACAGCTGACAGCTGTGGCGTGTGCTCGAAAAGATCCTCTGCTGCTGCAATTGCCAATATGGGTGTGTGGCGCCCTACATAGGGCCTGGGGGCTGCTCCTGCACCAGCTCACATCCCAGCTCAGGGTTTGGAGATTCTCAGAGGTGAACACAAAGCAATGCTGGGGCCCTGCTGTAGAATGCCCTTGCAGCCACGAGGTTCTCTATGCCCATCAGTAAGGAAACTGTTGCAAGTTCAAGCACATTAGTTTGGAGAAGAGGAATTTATTGGCCCTCACTGATGGCCAGTGCAGAGGTTGGCTTAGGCACGGTGGAACCAGGGATAAGCGGAAGTCACCACATCCTGTCTCTCTTCCTGGTGTTGGTGGTCTCTGGCTGGCTTTATTTTTCATACAGGTCCTGTCTGTGGAGCAGGCCAGAATGCGACTGGTGCTTTCAGATGCATTTTGTTGGTCTGCTTCCCACTGCTGTGACGAAATACCTGGCATAGACCAACTTAAAGGAGGAGAGGTTTACTTGGCTCATGGTTTCAGAAGTGTCAGTCACTCAGCCCCATTGCTTTGGTCCTGTGGTGAGACAGTACGTCATGGTGGGTGCATGTGGCAGAGGGAGCTGCTCAGCTCATGGACGCAAAGAGCAGGAGGAGGGCCTTGGCTTCCAATATACCTTTGAGGGCACACCCCCTGCCCCGCTCCCTGACCCAACTTCCTCCAACTAGTCCCCACCTCCCAGAGTTTCTACCAGCTGGGGACCACACCTTCAACACAGGAGTCTTTGGGGAACATTCTAGATGCAAACCAGAATGCCCACATTCTCTCAGTTTAACAGGTAACCATTGAGAGACACCATCTTCTTTCTGGCTCTGGCAGAAGAGCCCAAGGCCGTCTCTCTGGCCACCCCAGGATGGGCGATGCCCCTCTGAATTAATCACTCAGTCCCTTACAGAGGGGTATTTTGATTGGCTGGGCCCGCCCCCATGCCCTGACCAAAGGAAGCTGGAATTACCTGATTGACAGGCCTCTTTGGACTACTGGAGACAGGGAGCAGTGTGTCAAAGAAAAGGAGGAAGTATTATCCCAGGAAGGAGATGGGAAAACACAGTGAGCACCCAAAGGTCAGGGAGCCAGAGCCCATCACAAGCACATGTGGTGGCTCCCAGCATGACTTTTCTTAGACTAATTCCTGGGGTTCCTTTCCCACAGTGTGGGGCTCAACCAGGTCCTGGGGTCACAGCCACACCAACCCAGAGCCCCCTTTCCTTGCAACAGGCCGCGAGTCCTTCCCTCTGTGGCTCTCAGGTTGGGACTCTGCCCAGCTGGACCTGCAGTGTGGATACATCCCTGGGTGCTCAGAAAGGACTTGCCTCCTCTGTCCCCCGCCAGGTCCAGTCCCTCCCCACCTCCGTGCCCTCTCCTATCGAGGGCGTGACCTCTAGAAGAGTCAAGGGTGGTAAAAGGGGATGTGACCAGGAGCTGGCATGCTGCAGGCGGAGTAAGTGACTGTGTGTGCTTGGGTGGATTAGCAGACTGTGCTAACCCTCAGGAGGAGGTGAAAAACGAGACGCTCTATCCCCATGGGGACTGGCAAAGGGCATCTCTGGCGGGCTCAAGTCTGGCAGCTAGCATATCCCAAGTCAATTTCAGACTTAGAACAAAAATGCATATCTATCCCCTTCCCATTCTCCCTGCCTCCCCTTCCAGAAAGAACGTGTCTGCGAGGACAGATGGCCCTGTGTCAGCGTCCCTGTGTGATATTGATGTGAACAGCGAGGAAAGGCGACGTGTCTCGTGGCTGTAAAAATAGACGTGCATTAGGAATGCATGAAGTCAGACTCCTCCTCCGGCCACACCAGGCACTATTCTAAACCTGGCGCTCATGGGTTTGGTATCCAGCCACCCGGCAAGGCAGAGCAGTGGTCTGGAACTTGACATTTAAAGGGTTTGAAAGAAATAGAAAGGGGCACGGAAATTTCTTTTTTAAGTCAAGCTGGCTATTTCTGAATGGGACATGCCAATGAAGTAGATCAAATTCACGAAATTTTTGAACCATAGTGTCTGAGAGATGGTGGGGGCTGCAGGAGCTCTTCTGCCTGGTCTTGCTACCAACGCAGGGATTTCATCCATGGAGGCTGTCATCTAGTTTCTGCTTGGATACTTTAAGTGATGGGGTGCTCTCTACCTCAAGTGGTAGTGTCTCATCATTCGGCTTTGTCAGATATCTTCGGCTGCTACTGCAAATACTTAGGGAAAATATTGAGTTGATATCTACCTCTCTGAAGTGGGTTGAAGGCCATTTCATCTTCTTGAAATTCATATCCACGAGTATGCATCAGGTTCCTGCTAAGTGCTCAGCCTTGCACGAGAAGCTGGAGAGGCTAAAAGAGAAGACAGAGTTTGCAAAAGCCAGCTAACACACAATCTGGGGAGATAATGAACATGTGTGGAATAATGAGAGAGTGCATGGCGACAGGATATTATTAAATCCGACATTGTGCGATACTGCCTGTTTCCTTCCCAGTCAAAATCAGTGGCAATTTTTGCCACCCACATGTTGGTGAATGACACCTACATTTCAGCAATCTCTCTGGCTCAGGGGCTGGAAATGACCTTGGCATATTTTCGCTTGCCCCTCCATCTAGTCCCTTGATGAGTTGGGGGGGGGGATTTGCAAGCATCTCTCACCCTGATCTTTGCTCACACTGTGGTCACAGTCCTGGGCTTGGGACTCGAGGCCCTTGTGGCTCAGTGCCCCCGACTCCCTCAGGCCTTGACTTTTACATGTGTCTGCTCCTGGCTCCCAGCACCAGCTGCACAGCCGTGCCTGCAGACATCTTCTACTTGCTCCCTTTACACGTGGGTTCTGGCGGCCTCCAGCCCCACCTCTTTACACCTGTCTGCGTTCCATCACTTCTTTGAGATCCCGTGAGAACTTGCCTTTTCTATGGTCCCCGCATCTGTTGTAAACAAGTGGCTTATTTCCTAATGTTCCCAGTTTTCTCTATAACAAAACTACCAGCCACCCCTTGCATCCTTGTCAGGACGCTGAAGGCTCATAGTCCCTTATGATAGTTAAAAAATAAAGGGCTTGGTGTCACAAGGCCTGGATTCAAATTATGACTGTAGCTGCGCTCTCGGGCAAATCACCAACTCTCACTGGACCTCAGTTTCTACATCTGCATTGTAGGGGGGATGCCACACACCTCCCTGGATGCTGATTGATTGAGACAACAAATGTGGTGAGTCTGCCAAATATATCAAGCCTTACAGATACTGGTTATTATCATGGTTGTGTCTTCTCTTAAAAGAGGAAGAAGCTGAGCTTAGACTTTTTTAATTCCTTGGAATGTATATCAGCAAGTATTAATTGGGCACCTGCTGTTTGTCTAGTCTCGTGCAATGCACTCGGGGGCTTAGACGTGAAGGCCTGGTTTCCAGCCAGCAGGCCAGCACTCTGGGGTGATAATAAACACATGTGGGATAATGAGTCTGTGGGATCGGGCAGGGTATGATTATGTTTGATGCTGTGTGAGCCTGCCTGAAAGCAGGGCAGGCGCTCTGAGAGGGGGGCTAGGAGAGCGAGGGTGATTGGGGAAGGCTTCCTGGAAGAGGCAGCCTGGAGCCAGAGCTCGCAGTGGGGTAACTAGGGCAGTACAGCAGGAGATGCTTCTGCAGCTTGCTGACCCCCACCTGGGCTGCTTGAGAGGGCTTCCCTCCTGGGTAACAATTCAAGGCTCTCCACAGCTCTGGTTGGAAGCTGGAGAGGAAAGCCATAGCTCAGTGAGCCCTGGTGACTTGTCCAAGCCCCAGGAGCCCAGGCAGAGCTGGGGCTTTCTACCAGAAGAGCAGAACCTCCAAGGGAAAAGGCCCAACCTCATTCCTCATCCTCAGCCTGCCTGTGACTGTTTCCACCATGGGTCCCCATGACCTGAGCCCAGTAGGGAACCTGCCCCCGGGGCATCAATCCACCAAGGGACCAGTGTGGCTTGGCATGAGTAGGTAGGCCAAGCAGATTCAGCCTCAGTATCTGGGATTAAGAAACCCAGAGAGAATGAAGTGAGCAACACTGGAGGCTGAAGTCTTAGGGTAGAGGCAAGGCTGGGGGGGCATTTTGCAGGGTGAGGCTGGGACACCACAGAAACCATGAAGCAACAGTAGGATGCTCTTAGGCCTTGAGAAGATCAGAAAGCAAGGGGGGAAGTGCTGGTGGAGGGAGATCAGAGACAGCGTGCAGAGAGGCTGAGAAGGAGGCTGGCCAGGCAGCCAGGCACAAGGCTGGGAGTTCAGGTCCCCTCTGACCAAGTCCAGTTGTCATCCTTATGCACTGATGTACTCTCAATACCCCCCCTTCCCCGATTGATTGTGTTCCTAGGATGCCAAGAGCCTGGCCATAGTCCACTGACCCACTGTGTCCTGCTGGAGGGAGAGGGATGCACACTCCTGCTGTTCTTTTTTTTTGTGTGTGTGTGTGTGTGGTACTGGGGATTGAACCCAGGGGTATTCCGCCTCTGTTATAATCTAGCTCTTTTTATTTTGAAACAGGGTCTTGCTAAGTTGCTGAGGCTGGCCTTGAACCTGTAATTCTCTTGTCTCAGCCTCCCAAGTTCTAGGATTACAGGCTTGTGACACTATGCCTGGCTCAAGAGCTGGAAAGGGAGCCTTGGTTCATAAACAATATGGCAGAGGAGTATTTGCAGATACAGACATCTCCGGCCTCCATGGCACACACCTACCAGCCCAGCCCGGACACATCTTGAGGCTGGCCTGGCTCTGAGCCTTGCAGAACTGTGAGCAGCCGACATCTTGGAACCTAAGTCTTAGAGGGAGAGAGGAGGAGACTGGGGAGGCCACCAGTCATATGGGTGGTAGGACAAAGGTTAGGGTGCCCATTGGCTTAATCCAGAAAGGTTCTAGTGAGGAGTAGGGGTACAGTGATGAGTCAGGAGCTCAGTAGTGGGTAGCAGGTGCAGGGGGTGGGGGACTTGGACACACAGTGTCCCCTCTCTGCTCTGTCACTGACCTTTGCCAAGGGAGCCTCCAGGTTTTCTCAAGAAGTGGGAGAGGGTCCCAGGGATGAGGTTACTATCTTCTGGCCTGACCAAGGGTGTGAATGGGGACGTGGGGACCAGAAAGGAGGCCTTTCACTTATCCCAAGCAGACAAATTAGCTTCCACGCCCTCCTACCTTCCCTTGTCTCCTACTCAAAACATATCTTAAACACACCTTTAGTTTTCTAAGGAAGCAGATGGTGGCAAGACCAAGGGCTTTAGACCAGGTTGGTGCTGACTTCCAGCGCAGCTACTTTCATTTTTATTGATACTGGGGATTGAACCTAGGGGCATTCTACCACTGAGCTACACCCTTAGATGTTTTCACTTTGAAATAGGGCCTCCAACCTCTTGTCTCAGCCTCCCAAGTATTGGGATTACAGGTGTGCACCACCACGTTGGCTCCAATGTGGCTACTTTCACGCAGGATGGCCTGGGAAAGTCACGGAGCTCCTGGTTGCCAGATTCCTTACCTGCAGAAGGGGCTGCCACATAGTTAGGAGTGCATGAGGACCGAAGACAGTGTGGGGCTGACACAGAGCAGCTGTGTCACCCGTCAAGCCCTTTCTTCTTCCTTCTTTCACTTCAGGCCTGGGCTTGGCATGGTGAAGGTCTGCAGGAGGTCATGATCCCTTGGCTGTGACACTTTCCTTGAAGAGAAGCCAGGGCTAAGGGATTGTTTTCTCCTGGGAGGTCCAGACAACCTTCCCTGTGCTGGTCCTGTGTCTCCAGGTTGTCTGTCTGAATCCATCCCACCATGGGGGTTTTCACTCAACCACCTCTGTGGGTTTTTCTTTAAAACAACAACAAATGTCTTAAACCAGACATCGTGTGTGGCACATGCCTGCAATCCCAGGACTTAGGAGGCTAAGACAGGAGGAATTGCAGGTTTGATGCCAGCCTCAGCAACTTAGCGAGACCCTCGGCAACTTAGCAAGACCCAGTTTCAAAGTAAAAATAAAACATTGTGGGGATGTAGCTTGGAGGTAAAATACCCCTGGGTTTAATCTCCAGCACCAAAAACAAACAAACAAACAAAACCCCTAAAGACAGATTCCATGAGTTCTGGAGTCATTGACTCAAAAGATTCCTAAAGCTCTTTCGGGTACTCTCTTCCAAGATGACCAAATAAAGGAGGAATAATGGTTGGGCCAAAAAAGGTCATGGCCACATGCAGCCAATTTGCTGCATGAACTGCGCCCGGTGGGTACCCAAAGACAAGGCCACTAAGAAGTTCGTCATTTGAAATATAGTGGAGGCTGCAGCCGTCAGGGGCATTTCTGAAGCAAGTGTCTTTGATTTGTATGTGCTTCTCATTACTCTGTGAGTTGTGCCATTCATAGCAAGGTGGTCAGGAATCGATCTCATGAAGCCAGGAAAGACTGGACACCCCCACCCCGATTTAGACCTGCTGGTGCTGCCCCATGACCTCCACCCAAGCCCATAGAAGGAGCTATGTCCTTAAATACGGGAGAAAACTACTCTGGAAGAAATAAAGCAGATTATACTTTGAAAAAAAAAAAAGATTCCTAAGGAATGGATAATCTATTCCTTCTCCACCCTGTCTCCATCTCCTTTTCCTCTTTGGTTCTTTCAAAGAGAAAGGTTCTCTGTTGGTAACTCAGGTAGGTCAGGGACTGGGGCTTCCCCGCTCCCCCGGTGATGGACTCTGCCAGGACTCAGAGCCTTCACAGCTGGAGCAGCAGTGTCCAGGCCCGGGGGGCATGCTCCTGGGAGAGGGGGGGGGCTGCGGGGCTGGTCTCCAGGCTAGAGTGGCAAGGCAGCGGAGAGCTCACAGTGAAGAGCAGGGCATGTGCGGGTGCTGACTGCACTTCACATGCTGAGAAGAGTTATGTTTGGGGTCCCACGTTCTCCGATTTGTCCTCCTCTACTTCCTGGGAGTCTAACACATGTTGGGGAGATTCATGAGCCCTGTCCGCCTTGTGCCCCCGGGTGGAGTGGGCAGTGGGAGCTTCAGTGTCTCTAGAGAAGAGGCCGAGGGGTGGGACTTCTCTGGGCGGAACAGCTAGCACACTGGAGTCGCAGAGAGATTGGATATAATTTGGTGAAGGCTTTGAAGGGGGGCTGATGAGATAATGGGGGGGGGGGCTAAATCCCTAAAGCCATCTCCTGCTGTGACCTTTAACCCAACCCTCTCTGGGTCTTGCTGTTATCAGCTCCATCCATTTTACCAGGTAAGTCGCTGACCTGCTGTTCTTATCGCTTACCTGTTATTGCTAGGTGTCATCGTTTTCCTGGTTCCTGGTGGAGTTGGAGCGAGGCTGTCATAAGTGCTTGCAGAAAGCACCACGCCATTTCTCCTCTCGATCTTTATAGTCCAGCCCCTTGAGCAGCCTTGGCCCCAGCCTGTTCAGGGGATGGGTGCTGCAGGCTGCTAAGCCCCTCTGAGACGGGTGATACTCAAGCCTCCTTTGTTCTTTTATTGGCCAGCCCTGAGCAAACAAGCCACAATAAACTAAATGGCATTTGGATATTGAAAATGCAAAGAGAAAGTGCTCAAAGGACAATAAAGGAGTTGGAGCAGAGGTTGCCTGCGGGAGGAGATTACATTCTCCAATTCTCCTCCAAAGCAGGGTGGTTTCCAATAAGAAATGATTATCTAAAGCCAGAATAGACGATGTCAGTTTTGCTCTTAAAATGTCAGTCTTATTTGACAGAATACTGACTGAGAATCTGATTTTGCAGGCAGGACAATTGGCACACACAAGAAAATTCCAGATTTCAGAGGCCCTTACCTTCTCTGGGGAGAAAAAAAAAAAAAAAAAAAAAACTCCAGTTAGATGGCAATCATCAACTGTAATCCCAGAATTTGGGAGGCTGAGATAGGAGGATCATAGGTTCGAAGTCAGCCTCAGCAATTTAGCAAGGCTCTCAGCAACTTAAAGAGACCCTGTTTCAAAATAAAAAATAAAATAGGTCTGGGGGTGTATCTTAGAGGTAAAGTGCACCTGGTTCAATCCCCAGCACAACAAAACAAACAACAAACAAACAAACAAACAACACCACACACACACAAACAATAATACATGCTGGCAAGGATGTGAGGAAGTAGGAACTCTTATACACTGTTGGCAGGAGTGTAAATTTGTACAAATATGGAGGTCAATATGAAGGTTCCTCAAAAGACCAGGAATAGAACCACCATATGACCCAGCTATACAACTCTTTGGTATCTTTCCCAAAGAACTGAAGTCGGAATACTACCATGATATTTGTAATCCATGTTTATAGCAGCACAATTCACAATAGTCAAATTATGGAACCAACCTAGGTTTCTGTCAATAGATGAATGGATATAGAAAATGAGGTGTATATATACACAATGGAATTTTACTCAGCCATAAAGAAGAACAAAATTATGTAATTTGCAGGAAAATGGATAGAACTAGAGAATATTATACTAAATGAGGTCAGCCAGTCTTAGAAAGTCAAGGCCATATGTTTTCTCTCACATGTGAAAGCTAGAGAGAAAATAGGAAATGAAAGGGACTTCAGAAATGAAGAGAGAGGCCAATAGAAAAGTGGGAGGGGGTTGAGGAAGGGAAAGGAGAACTGATGAAGGAAATAGTTCAAATAATGCTATGTGAGCCAGATGGAGGACAGCCCTGGCAAGTGGGCCAGGCCTCGTGGAGCAGTGAACTTCAGAGTTCTGTCAGTGTGTGTGTGTGTGTGTGGGGGGGATCGTGGAGGAGGCCATGTGGAGTCCCTTGTTCCTCTAGACTGCTTAATGCAAGAAGAGGGGCTTGAGCCGGGCGTGGTGGCGCACACTTGTAATCCCAGCATTTGGGAGGCTGAGACCGGAGGATTCGGGTTCTCAGCCAGCCTCAGCTACCTAGTGAGGCACTCCACAACTTAGTGAGACCCTGTTTCAAAATAAAGAATAAAAAATAGGGCTGAGGGTATAGCTCAGAGGTAGAATGCCCCTGAGTTCAATCCCCAGTACCGCAAAAAAAAAAAAAAAAAAAAAAAAAAATGCTGTGTGCATATATGAAGGTATCACTAACAATCCCACTAGCATGTATGGGTAGGGGAGGGGGATGGGATCCAGAGGGAACCACACCGAGTGCTGTGTGCATGTATGTTTGTATCACATGGAACCTCACTGTGATAATTACAATGCACCAATAAAAGTATATTAAAAAAACAAAGAAACTGGGGAACAATAAAGGCCAAGCCAAGAGGCAGTGGCTCTATATGCTCAGACACCTCTCCCAGGAAGCTGTGTCCTCCTTGGGCATCAATGACTTCTTCCCTTCTGCAATCCACCCCTGGGGTAGCACTTCCTTTATTGCACACAATTAGGTTTATATTTTTCCACAGCCAATTCTTTATATGTCTGTCTCTCTCATTAAACTAGGGCTTAGCAAACTAAGCCCAGGTAGTTTTTTCGAATAAAATTTTATTGGAACGTGGCCACACTCACTCATTTATACGTTGTCTATAGCTGCTTCTGTGCTTAGAAGGGCAGAGGCAGGTTACAGCAACAGTGACAGTTTTCTAAACTACCTGGCCCATTGCAGAAAGTTTGCTGACCCATGATTAGACAAGATTCAGGTGGAGGACAGGGACTGGGTCTCATTCATATTTTAGTCCCTAGGAACCATGGTGCTTTGCAGAAAGATGGACTTCCATAAATGCTTAATTAAGGGAAGAAGTGTCCAAGCTGGAGAAAATGAAGAGCATCAAGAGGAAACATTTGAATTACTTAGGAGTAAGAGCCAGTTTCAAGGACTTTAAAAGCCTTCATTTACATGTACAGAGTTGATAAGCTAATTACACAACAATCTTGTCCTAACCAGTAAAGCAGCCCCCTCAGGTCTTGTTAGATAACACCTTGTTAGCCTAGTCCAAGGGAACCTGCTGTTTCTTGAAAATAATAAAAGTTCAATTTCTGTAATCCGTCCTGACTCCGCCCACCACTCCAATCTCTCTTTAGTCTGAATTAGATATTAAGTAGACATTTCCACTGAATTGGAAATGACTGTGCAAATAATCAGTACGGCACTGTGAGTGTGGCATTTCTCAAGCCATAGAGGCTGAAGGAGTGCAGCGCCGTTTCATCCATCACGCACCATAGACCTGCTACTCATGAGCTGCAGCTTTCCCTGGGTCTGGGGAAATGATTGCAACATGGAAATTGAAAACATGTCGTCTCCAAAATTAACGTCCCTTGCAACCAACCAAAACCAATATGAGGGAATGTTTAATTAAAAGTCTACTAGGCAAATGACATTATGCCAATTCCAACTCAACTCCTAGAGTTATTTATACATTATATTAAATGTGGGATGTGGGTGCATTGTAAGATGTTTGTCATGATGGAGGGGTGGGGCCTCCAGATGCGGAAATGGGTAGAGGAAGGTATGTATTTTGTGTGGGGTACAAAGCTCAGACCATTTTAGAGGCCCTTTTAAAGAATATGGATATATCCATATCTTACTTCTGCACATTTTACACAAACATATGCACACGGAACACTTTGGTAGGGTACTTCTGGAGCTTCATAATGACTTATGCAGCCGAGGAGGTCTGAAGTCCAGGTTTCATCAACCTGATGGTCCCCTGGGAGGGTGGGAAGTTAGATCAATTAAAGAAGAATAAGCTGGGAAAGTGCTGTCATCCCAGACTTGGAGAATCATGAGTCCTGAAAGTTAACTTTATTTAGCCGAGAGTTTTCAAAACTCTGTGCGTGCGTGCGTGCGTGCATGCATGTGTGTGTGTGGTGCGGGGGGGGGGGGGGATAAAACTTGCTTAGCATCCTGCATGCTAAGCAAGTGCTTTATCACTGAGCTACACCTGCAGCCCTCACACTTGTTCTTTTGTCATAGAGACCTGCTATAGTTTGAATACAGCCCCCCCAATGGAATGTGTGAGAAACTTAATCCCAAAATTCATATGCTGAGGGTCTTTGGAGGTGCGGCCCCTGGGAGGTGGTTAGGCTGGATGAACTCATGAGGGCGGGCCCCATGATGGCATTAGTGGCTTGTAAGAAGAGAGAACACAGCTGGCAGCTTGCTCTGTCTCCCCACCTGATGCCCTCCACCCCGCTCTGATGCAGCCAGAGACCCCCCGAGGGTGCTGAGCAAATGTCCAGCCATGCTTCTGACCTTCCAGCCTCCAGAAATGTGAGTCAGATAAGCTGCTGTAAAACTACCCAGTTTAAGGTATCCTGTTAGAGCAACAAAAAGTGGACTAAGACAAAATCCTTTCTGGGCAAAAAAATTTTTTTTATACTGAGGATTAAACACACCTCTGAGCCACATTTCAGCCCTTGTCTATTTATTTGTTTGTTTATTTTGAAACAGGGTCTCACTAGTTGGCTGAAGGTCTCCCTAAGTTGCTGAGGCTGGCTTCAAACCCATGATCCTCCTGTCTCAGCCTCCCTAGTACTAGAATTATAAGCATGTGCCACCATGTCCCTTTTCTGGGTGAATATTTTTGAGCAATTGAGAAGCAGGCCAGTAAAGGTTCACTCAGTCACTCTTGCTGCCCCACCCCCTCCTTAATCCCTTCTCACTTGATGAAGGAGGAAACTGACCAGCACTTGGGTCCCTCTGCTATCTCTGGGCAGAGCTGGGACACTCCCCTCACCAAGACCAGTTGCAGAGGCAGCATGTCAGAAAGGGAGTTTCTAGCTGGGTGTGGTAGTGTACGCCTGTAATCCCAGTACTCGGGAGGCTGAGACAGGAGGGTGGCATGTTTGAGGACAGCCTCAGCAACTTAGCGAGATGCTCTTTCAAAAAAAAGAAAAACAAACAAACAAACAACAAGGCTTTGGGTGTAGCTCAGAGGTAGAACACTGCTGGGTTCAATCCCCAATACCAGAAAAAAAATAAAATAAAATAAAAGGTTTTCTATCAGAGTGTGGCCAGGGAGGAGAGGGGCTTGCTTAGAAGACAGGGTTACAAGGTAAAGAAAAGGAGAACAAAAACAAAAGAAGTTCTGTAGCTCAAACTTTCTTTAGCTCAGAATTGGAAAAGAATTGGGCATTTGACTCAGCCGAGGGTGAAGGGGTCTTGGCGTGTGGACTAATGTGCCTTGCTTTCCAGCAGTGTCGTATTGTTTTGTCTTTAACAGTTTGGCATGAGACTGGTGATGTAATTTTTAGGTCTTGGTGCAAATATAAAAATGCTAGGATCCCCTGTTCAAAAATTATTCATAATCTCATGAAGATGATGGAAGAATATTAAAGCAAGTGGGTCCCAAGCAACCAGCTGTACTGGCCACACACCCCTAAAGCTAGCCCTGGTTTCCCCCTTGTTTATGTTTTGCTGTTTCCAGGTTCAAAGACTGAAGTTTTTTTTTTCTTTTCTTTTCTTTTCTTTTTTTGGTGGTACTGGGGATTGAACTCAGGGGCATTCTACCTCTGAGCCACACCCCCAGCCATATTTTATTTTTATTTTGAAACAGGGTCTCATTAAATTGCAGAAGGCCTCACTAAGGTGCTGAGGCTGGCTGTGAATCTACGATCCTCCTGTCTCAGCCTCCCAATTAATGGGATTACAAGCTTGTGCCACCATACCCAGCTAGTCTGAAAATATTTAAAGTATGTATGGAAGGTCCAGGGGTTTAAGAGAGGACTGTGGTTTCAGCACCCTGGGCCAGATCTTGGCAGAACTAGAGTTGCCTCTCGTTAACCGCACGATCTTGGCACTGCTCAGCTTCTCCAGGGTTCATCAGCAGTGCTGACTGCTGTCCTTAGGTTCACATCCTCTTTGTCATTAGCTGTCTTTTCTCAAGGGAAACCCTTTTCAAAACAGCATGAGTTACTATGTATCCAGGTAGAGGGGGGCAGCACCCTACCTGCTTTCCTGCCTTATAATAATTAACCCCTTCTATCAGGGGACTCTGAATAATCGTCTTTCCTGTAAACAGTAGTTGTAAGTGTGCGGATGGGCTGAGAAAGTGGAGATGCAGGAGGGAAGGGCTTTTCCCGCCTCCAGGGACTGCATTTCTACAATTGTGGCGTATGCTGGGACCCGGAAGACTAGCAGAACCAGGGCCAATCCTTTTACTGCCTGGTGGCTTAGGCTTTCAGAGTGAGTGGTCTCTGCAGGCGAGGCAACTAGGTACTTAATTAGGGACTCTGGGATCCCTATTTCCACACAGGATTAAGGTGGGGTTAGGGACTCAATCGAGTACGTCTACCTTCATCCTAATCCCCTCCGGGGCTCAGGCACCCAGAAGCCCCTTGACCAAGTGCATGCTCACTCTTCCAGCTTCCAGCTCCCAGGCCTTCCTCTCCAGGGGCGCTTGATCCAATGGCTGAGACACGCAGTCCTACCCCAAACCAGAAACTCCCCTACATCTGTGGAGCAGCCCAGCATCTTTTCTGCCAAGAAAGAAGCACTGTGTCCAACAGAAGTGAGAGGAAACTCTGGAAGCCTAGGATAATTAGGGAAGACCATGTGGTGTACATTTGATCCATTTTCTCCCCCTCCCCCGCAGGGCAGTGAAAGCCACCTTTCATTGGCCCTTGGAGCAGCAGTGGTTTTACTTAACAGCTGGTCCTCTTTTGCATTTAGTCTCTTCCTGGTTTATGGCAACGAGCCTGCATGCTCCTGTCTCTCAGAGTTGAGAGGAGTATGGGAAGGAGGGAGAGCTGAGGTCCAATGGGGCCTGGACCCTCCTGGTCTCTGTCTGCATGCTCTGGGGGCCCTTGAGGAGCACTCTGGGCCTGGGAAGCAGGGCGGTGAGACGCCACTCTTGCTGTATGTAAGACGCTGGCCAAGAGACTTCTCTTTGGGAGAGAAGCTCCAAACTGCATCTTCCAGGCCCATTTTCCTTATGTATCCAAATGTTGGATCTTGCAGATTTGAGGAACATAGTTATCTCTGCTTAATGCCAGCCATGAACTACTTCTGTATTTGCATGCTTGTGTTAACTCTCCTGTTCCCAAAGTAAATGGCTTTTGAGACAACCTTAGTTGAGGTAGATATTTCCAGGGAGGGTGAACAAATCTTCAGCAAGCATGTTGACACCTGCACAACTTGCTGTTTATTTCTAATAACTGCAGAGAATGCCTAACTAATAACGCTTTGGAGAGAGGAGGTATTGCACCACATCTCTCTGCTTTTGAGACAAGCTTTAACTTCTCCAAAAGAGATAAGTGCAGAGGTTTGACCTGACGATACCCGACCTTAGCACCTGTTCCCTCTTGTCTAAAGCACAGCTGCAGACACCAGCTCTGCTCTGTGGCCTCAGGTGACACCCTTCCTTCCTCTGAGCTTCTGCTGCCCATCCATATGCAAAGAGTCACAGAAAGCTTAGCATCTGATAGCAGATGAAATTGGGGGTGATCCTGTAATCCTAGTTCTTGGGAGGCTGAGAGAGGAGAATCGTAGGTTTGAGGCCAGACTTGGCAACTTAGCAGGAGCCTGTTTCAAAAACAAAAGACGAGAAAGAGAGAGAGAGAGAGAGAGAGAGAGAGAGAGAGAGAGAGAGAGAGAGAGAGAAACACTAAGCGTGTTTCTCTTCTTATATGGTAAAACCTGGGGGCTGAGGGTTGGTTTCCTAGGGAAGCCTGGAGGCAGGGGAGCATCCTCACCAAAGCAAAGGCCTTCCCCACAGTAACATATTGGCAATGGCAGCTTGTTTTCCCTGGGGTCTGTCCTGCCTACATTTCTATTATTTACTGAGGGTTTACCATGAATGAGGTGCTGTGCAGAGAGGCCCACATATACATCAATCCCTTTAGGAGTAAGTTATTATTTCCATTTTATAGGGGGGAGTGTTGAGGTTCAGAGAAGTTAGGTAGTTTGTCCAAGGCCACACAGAGAGCCAATGGCAGAGCTGGGATCCTACCCCAGGCACCAGGACTCTGAAGCTCAAGCTCTTAATCACTCGTTACACTTTCTTCTGTCAAGCCTTTGTTTAAAGATCCATCAAATTGGACGCCCCCTTTTCTGAGCCTTCTCTGATTCTTATCAGTCATGAGACCAGATGCCAAAATCAGGGATGGCCAAAATAATTTTTGTTTTTGTTTTTTGGTACTGGGGACTGAACCCAGGGGCATCCTACCTCTGAGCCCTATTTTGTTTTTTATTTTGAAACAGGGTCTTGCTATGTTGCTGAGGACCTTGTTAACTTGTTGAGGCCGGTCTTGAACCTGCGGTCCCCCTGTCTCAGCCTCCCAAGTACTGGAATTACAGGTGTTCACCACCATACCCAACTGGCCCAAAGCATTTTTAAGTGCCAATTAATACCTTGGAGTTACCCTCACTCCTCATGCCTTGAGTCAAAGATAGGAGTCAATCCTCTGAATGGGTCAGGGACTCAGGGTGAAGTGTCCCCTCCTAGTTTGTGGTGGCTTGGGTGCAGGCCCTATTTTCTGTGCTCAGCCTTCACCAGTACAACCAGGGGACTGGACCAGGGCTGGGGCATAGGGGTGGTGGTGGTGGTGATGGTGGTGATTAATTTTGTCCTTCCTGTGGCTTTTCTCAGGGAAAAATTGTGGGTCATTAGGGGCACTGAGGATGACTATATAGGTATTTTTATATTATTCTTTTATAGAAATATTAAAAGGAAGGTAAGTGTGGCTTTTGGACTTTCCAGGAACTTGTAAACATATTCCCTTCCCCATCCAGCTTTTGGGATAGGACATCCAAAGCCAGGCAGTCACTGGCCTAGAACAACAGATGCTGCCAGGTCCACAATCCATTGCAACCCGGTGAGGTCAGAGTGGCCGGGCCTGGAGGGGCACCCCGGCTTTCTCAGCAAATGTTCCAGATCTTGACTCTGGAGAAGTGTCTTGGGCTTCCACTTCTATGTGGGCTTGTCTGGCTGGAGTCTAGTGTGCCTGGCAGGGGCTGCAGCCTCCACTTCATAGACACAGAGGCCCAGGGAGGTACAGATAGAAGTCCAGCCAGGAGCCCACAGCAACAGCGAGGCCCACCCAGGTTTCTTGGCTCTGATTCTGGAATTCTTTCCACCTGGCAAGCTTTATGCATGGCCAGCTCAAGGATGAGAGAAAGTACCTGTATTTCCTTCTCTCCTGTAGCCTTTTGACCAATGACCAGACTTGTCTTTTCCTAACATGGGACCTGAGCCCAGACATTTTCCTTGGGAGGCGGTTGCTTCCAAGAAAAACCGGAAAGTCCCAGTTGGGCTTATGAGGAATGAAATCAGTCCCAAGCCCCCATCTCTCTGAAAAGTTGTTATTAAATTCTGTGCCTGGCCCTGACCTGGATTTAAAGATTTGCAAGAAGACAAATTCCAAACAGATGCCCATTAGGGCCCTGACAGCCGCAGCTTAAAGATAACATTTACATTCTGCCGGGGTTTGTATCTCTCTGTTCCCCACTCGGCCCCTCTCCTGCCTCCGGTGGGATCAATACCTCGGTTGAGGTTACGTGGAGGTGGCCACATTCTTTTAAGCTGTTTGCTCAGCGCTTGGTTTGCTCTGCTAACACGCCGGGCACTTCTTCCAACAGGCCTGTTTGCCCAGTATTAGGGCTGTTTGCAGAAACACCTAGCCCAATCCGAGGGGGCTCAGCTTTCTAAACAGTTGGTCCCTGAATCTGTCAATCAATAACACCAATTGGGTTCCTGATACGGACAGCAAGTGTGGCCAAGTCCAATATTTGCCCAAATATCGCCCCTTCCCCCTGCACCCGACCGTCCGAGGCCTGACAAGGAGGATGTTCGCCAATCGCACAGGCTGCTGGGAAGAAATGATGTTGGCAAACAGGTTGCTGATTCCAGGAAAGAAGGGCACACGAGCAAACATGATGGCCCCTTTATGAGAGGTAATTTACTGAAATGCACAGCGATTACCTGCTCATCCAGCCCTGGTGTAATTAAAAACGGCAGGCTCGGGAATCCAGCTCCCCAGTGCTGGCAAAGGAGCCTGGGTTGCAACCGTGAAGCTTGAGGCTGCACCCAGGGATTAGCTTGGAGTCAGAGGTGAGACCAGGGGGATCTTGGGATGTTATGAAGCCCATGGAATCAAAGCCAGAGAAGGATCAAAGAGGGCACGAGAAAGTTTCCCCCAAAGAGTGATGGTTCACAGTGCAGGCGTTTCTTTTGGGCTGATGAAAAGCTTTGGAACTTGATAGAGGTGTTGGTTGCACAACACTGTGACTCGACTAAGTGCCACTGGATTTTTCACTTTGGAATGCTTAATTTTATGTGAATTTCACCTTAAAACAAAACAAAACAGAAGCGTGAATCCCCGAAAGCTCTGGATACGTTTGCTTCTGAGAGGCCCTAATGCCTAACTCAGGGTTTGGCTCAGAGCACATGCTTAATAAATGTTTATTGAAAGAACAACCTAACATTTGCACAGTCAACAAAGCTCTTTGTTATACATTAGCTCATTTTATCCTTAAAGAACCCCCTGTGGTGGTCAGGAGTAAGCATTAGCATTCTAACCTTGTAAAGGGAACTTAGCAGAGGGGCCTTAGTAAAGTCCCATGGCTACTAGTGGTGGTGCTGAGATTTGAACCCAAAGACTCTGGCTCCAAAGTCTGTGTGTGTGTAACTATGACATTTTGCCTACCTTATGGCTTCCAGGATGGGAAAGAAGTAAGGTCTTACAAATATTCCTCCCCCTTCTTTTAGGGTATTTATTACTAAAAATATTTAAGAACTGGACTACCAAGTCATTCAAATCTCCCTAACAGTTCTTAGCATGGTGCTTGATAAATATTTGCTGACTCACTCAGCGGCAGCAACTGAGGTCTACCTCTAGTGGCTGGGTGACACTGTCCAGAGCAAAGCCCAGGCAGCCTGCTGCACAGCGCCTGGGAACACAGCCCTGTAGTGGTGACTCCCAGGAGCCTTTGCTGGATGCCTGGTGTCCTTTGCATCCCAAGGGCATTGTGTTGGGGAGCCTGGCGGTGGCTGGGCCATCTCACCACTGACACCGGCCAGGCTAGCAGTGGCCCTGTCTGGTGAGAGGCTGGACCTGGACCCTGGAGGTTGCATGGATGATGGTGAATGACATAGCCTTGCATTTCACTTCCCTCTGTTTCTGCTGCTTCTCCTTGTGGAATTGTGGGGTGGTGCTTTAATACCCTTGAGCAAATGTCTATTAGTCTGCAGAAGGACATGATAAGGCCTCTGTCATAGACCTGGTGTGGGTGAGGAGAACGAAGGAGAGAAGGAATCTGAAAGTTCCAGCATAGCTTGGCACGAAGAAGGGAAAACACAGAGCTTTCCTGTTAGCCAGCTCTGAAGGACACCTTTCAGGACTTCGTTTAGGGGATCTTGACTGTGTACTGTGCTTGGGCAATGGAGGACAATGAGCAGGTGCAGAGGAATTTAAAAAAACATTAAATTTGACTAAAATTTGCTTGTCTTGCCATGGTACACTGGCAATTGTAAAAAAAGGTCAGTGAGCAAGTGTTCCTCCATGAAGACTCTTCCCTGTCCTAAAGGTAAACAATGGTGCGGTCCTGTGGAGTTTAATGATAATCATGATGATGCTAATAATAGTAATAGTGTCTAAGCTTCACATTAGGGCAGTTTTATGACTTACCCTTTACTAAGCGTTTTATTTCGTGGAAGTTACTTTGAGGACACCCAGCCTGAGGGCTGGTTGTTGGAATGAAGGCCTGCCCAAGGCATTCATTGGCAGTCTCACTTTGTCAGGCTGCAGACCTGAACCCTTAGGCAGGGTACAAACCTAAAATCATCCTCAAGATCCCAGACACATCCAGAGCTGTGTCTGGAATCTTGAGTCCTGTAGTCTTGCATTTTAAACAAGAATGCAATGATTGTCAAGATGACAAAAGGAAACTTGAGTTACCTAGTCAGTGTCTCATTCTGCCTGACCAGTGGATTTTATTTTTGTTTAAAACTTAAAATGATGAAATAGAGTATGAACCATAAGGTGTAGTATTTTTGTTTAGTAACTATATAATTTAATTCTTGCTTGAAATATCCCATTGAATTTTAATAATGTTTTCTAAATTGAAATTTACTTCTTTTTTTGGTATTGGGGATTAAACCCAGGGGCATTTTATCTCTGGGCTACACCCCTAGCCCTTTTATTTTTTATTTTGAAATAGGGTCTTGCTCAGTTGCTGAAGCTGACCTCGAACCTGTGATCCTCCTGTCTCAGCCTCCCAAGTACTGGGATTACAGTTACGTGTCACTAGGCCTGGCTGAAATTTAATTTGTAAGTGTTTTAAAATGACAGAACAAAATCTGGGCAAAGGATTTATCAATAAATATTGTACCTTTTGCTGACATTTCAGGTTTATTAAAATCCTCTTATTAGTCACTAGGTAATTATTTACATAAATTATTATTATATCAGGCTATAACCAAAGGGTCAAAGTTCAAATTGATAGGTATGTGTAAAAATCATCATGTAAATAATTGTACTTTTTTTTTTCCTGTAAGAACTTGGAGTAACTTGCAGAGTCTTGCAGTATTGAGAAACCAGCAACTTACTCATAGTTCTTCTGAATTTCTAAAGAAATTTGAAGGGAGGTACCTGTACCAACCCCCAAACACGATTTTAGTAAAGCTCAACAGCAAAAAATAAAAAACCACAAAAGAGGAGGCCACTGACACATCTGGGTGTATTTAAAAAGACATAATGTCTAAGATCATATGTTGTTAATGAAAGTTTGAAAAAAAAAATGCACCAATTCAATTGGTACTCATTTCATTTCATGATTTGGGGGGTGGGTTCCGGGGATTGAACACAGAAGCATTCTACCTCTGATATACATCCTCAGACCTATGTTATTTTTCATTCAAAACAGGGTCTTGCTAAGTTGCTGAGGCTGGTCTTGAACCTATGATTCTGCTGTCTCAGTCTCCCAAGTACTGGGATTAAAGGCATGCACCATCATGCCTGGCATTCATTTCATGATTTTTACAGAAAATGATTTTGTCACGTGAAAGAGGGGTGAGTTAAACTCTCAAGCGCGATAGCTGCACCCCTCTTCTACAGGCTGGCACCCCACTCCTTGAGAAGGGGCATCGTTCAGGCTCTCTTGCTACACAGAGCAGAGACCTGTTTCCTCTGGTTCAAGTCAATGATGTTTGGCTGTTCTGGATCCAGTTCCACAGCGGGGTCCCATCCTTTCCTGGGACCTGACACTGAGGCTGTCAGGGGAGACCAGGGAATGTCACCAATCCCCAGGCGCCCCAGCTCTGAGCAGCCCTTGCCCGCACTTTTGAGTAGCTATGTTTACAGTGGAGTCACCGGCAGAGGCAAATGGATACTAGAAGTATCTTCCAAGGCCCTGTGGGAAATTCTCATTCATTCAGTTGACAAATCAGTCCCATGTGCCTACTTTAGGATCAGGCCTTGTGCTGGGCACCACGAGGTAAACAAAGTCAGACGAGTTCCAGCATCTCTCCTCCTGGGGAGGTATGACAGACATGAACCTGATTGGAATTCAAGGAAGGTGGTGGTGGTGGATCCCTAAGAGAGGTGCAGGCAAGTTGTTAGGGGTTCAAAGGAGGGTGAGAAAATTTGACCTGGGGCTCCTGAGAGGTACTGGGGATCCCAACATGCCAGGAAAGCACATCTTTTGGTGGTTGACCGCATTGCTTATGCCAGCTCTGTGGCTTTGAGCAGGTCCCCCTGCTTTCAGGGACTCGGCTCTCTCCCCTGAGAAACTGAGGCAGGAGCCAGTGATCTGACCTCAGTGCCCCAGATCTGGTGAGGTTAGAGCAAGCTGCTTGCAAAGCCCAGCCCCTGCCCTGAGTTAAGTGCTTAATAAGAGCGGGCTGCTGTGACGTCCTAGATCTCCGTGGGAGTCCCCTTCATCACAGAGTCATGGGCTTAACTTAAATCCTGCCTTGCCGCAGGGGCTGAGCTAATCCTGGGCATGTGGCTCTCTGAAGCTGAACCAACCCAAACTTAGAATGCCTGGAGGAAAAGACAGACACTGTGGCCCCAGCACAACCTTCTTCAAATATAAATGGCCTCAGCGGAGCTTTGGGAGAAGCGGGATAGCACTTGTAAAATGTAAGTCGTCATTTTTATTGCTAATAATAATGATGACAGTAATTTCTAGGCGCCTGCTTGGAAATCATCGTCTATCTGTAGGCAACTGTCTTCACTCACCCGAGGTCTGGCAGGGCACCCAGAATAATTATTTCAGCATTCCCTACACCCCCGCACGCCTTGACTTTCTGACCCAGGGTGCCTGCTTGCATGCTGGGGCATAACGCTGGGTAAGTTAGAGATGTCACCTCATTCCACCCCACAGCAACCCTGTGACGGAGGTCACCTCATCGTTACTTTACCATGCCTCAGAGAGGGCAAGTGGCTTGCCCGAGGACATACAACTTTCAAGAACTAGAGTCAGGATCCAAACCCAGGTCTGACCCAGCTCCTAACTACAGTTTCTTTGCTCTTTGAGGGAATTAGTCCCAGCTTTGAGAGCTACAGGCCAAGATGGCCAGCCTGGAAACAGGCTCCAAAGAAAAGAAAAGAACATAAAATAACATTTCAAGCTAACTCAATGAAATGTCTTTACATCACGTCACCAAGACAAAATTTGTAAAAATATGATTGGTCCCGCATGGAGGCCACTTGGAGTGTTCTCCACCTAGGGACAAGCTGTTGACTGAAAAAAACACATTAAGACATTTGCAGAAGCACTTAATCTACAGAGGATAACATTGTTTGGAGGCATTTTCCAGTGCTTTCCAAGACACCCCTTTCCACACCAATAATTGATAGGCTAACCTCAAATTGTTCTTATTTGTTCATTACCGTAAGTCCCCCAAGGGCTTGCTGTGCAACACTTTATTAGCCTGGATGGAGTAATATATTTTAAAGTAATAAAACTACATTATTTTTAAATTATTTTTTAATGTGGACTTTCCAGCCACTGACTGCCCTCTTTGATAGGTCTGAATTAGTGAGTTTTAATTGTGTGCAAAAAAGCAATAAAATAATCATTACTAAAATGATGGGGAGCCTCTCTCTCGGCAGGTGCTGTGAATCCCCGCTCCACTCAGCCTCAGGAAGCCCCACCCTGCAGGCATCACACATCCTCACCACCAAGGTGCCGGCAGGACTCACATGCCGAGGGATCCAACTCCCCAGCCAGGTTCCTCTGCTTATGAGTGGGGTAGTGGGTCAAGCCCAGGCTCCTCCAAGGCCAGACTCTGCAATGTCCACTACATGCAGCCAGGCGTGTAGCTGAGTGAGCTTGACTTGTGGGCCCAGAGGACCTGGGTTAATGAAAATAGGAAGGTAAGAAATGTAAGAGAGAGATTGAAACACAGTAGGGCATGGCACACTTAGGACTTTCCATTGCCTATTTGCTCAGAATTGAGCACCTCAGTGCAGGGTGGACTCCCAAGACAAAAGAGAAGTGGGGCCATGGTTAATTTTACATGTGAACTTGCACAGGCTACGGTAGCTGGTGTTTTGGTCAAATACCAGTGTAGATGCTGCAGGTGAAGGTATTTTGTAGACAAGATTAATTCAAATCAGTAGATTATCCTTTATAACTTGGCTGGGGATTATCCAATCAGTTGAAGGCTGTAAGAGCAAAGACTGAGGTTTCCCAAACAAAATACTCAAGACTGCAACATAGAAGTCAAGAGTGAGTTTCCAGTCTGATGCTCAGTAGAATTTGAACTCAAGGCATCAGTCTACAGCTTCAAGTCTTATCTGAAGGTTTAGCCTGCCAGCCTGCTCTACAAAATTTGGATTGGCCAACCTCATAACCATGTGAACCAATACATTAGAGTAAACTCTCTCTGTACACACACACACACACACACACACACACACACACACACACCCATACGTATGCATATAAGTATACAAATCCATCCATATGCATTTGTATTTGGGTGCATATCCATATCTATCTATGTCTACCTTGTTGCCTATGAGGTTTATTTCTCTGGAGAACCCAAATACTAGTGTAGACATGCCTTCTCCCCTGGGGAAGCTCACCAGTAGGTGGTGGGGTATGATCTGCACGAAGCTGAGAATTTTGGGAAAGGGCCTCAGGCGACTATTTCCCTGTGAGCAGTGGTGACTGTGGTCTACACGTTGTGGACACACAAGGAAAGTGGAGAGTGAGAACGGGTAGGGTAGGGGTTCCAGGCCCGTCATCTGTCCATGGTGAACTGCAAAGTCTCTTTCCCCCATGTCTTCCAGGTTCTGTTATTTTCTCAAGCAAGTATTAGCTCTCGAAGGGACTCTAAGGATGATGAAATGCAACTCTTTCATTTTACAGATGGAAAAGCCAAGTCTCTGAGAGCTTGTTATCAAAATGGCAAAGGTCCCAGATCATGGCGACCAGGAATATTTATCCACAGGAGTAACTGCCTGTGCGCCTTCCTATGGCCCTGACAAAATGAATCACAAGATGATTTTTTTCTTTAACCATACTTGACTCCTTTGAGAAAGAACTAAAAGAACAAATAAAGTGACTTTCGGCTTGCTCTGAACATGACATTCCTGAGCCCACGCAGACTCCTGCTCTTGTCTTGTCCAGCCCCAGGGGGACCTGCATCCTGGCAGGGTACATGCTAATGCCATCTTGTTCAGGCATGGTCCCAGTGAGCCTCCCTTTGGAAGAGCAGAAGGGTTTGTGCCACAAGAGCTGAAATCAAAGGGGTGTGTGCTTACCTAGAAATTTCAATTCCCCAGCATGTGCCAGGCAGGAAGGCAGGGTGCATGCACATGTACAGCAATACACATCCCTCAAGGGGGAGATCACTCCTGAAAATGACCTCAGGATTCTGGAAACAAGTGTCACCTTTCAAGATGGGCCTTGGCTCACTCTTCCCACAAAGGAAGAAAGGACCAGTCAGCAACAGAGGTTGGAATTCTTGTCTAGATCTTTACTCCCTGCCTCTCCTCCCTCCTTCCTATCAAAAGAGCACCCCTTTGGTCTGTCCTGCTGTATTAGATCTATTCCCTTGGTTCTTGTCTCCCAGAGTTCTTTCTAGAAATGCCAGCCTCCCTGGTAGGTGAGCATGGACTGCGATCTGGCTCGGGCAATGCCATGGGTCTCAGGCACTGAGTTCCATGACAGGTTCAATCAGGGGTACGAAGCACCAAAAGGGGTGATGGAAGAAGAGGGATAGGGACAGAGATATTGTCCCCTCTTGATAGACGAGGAAATTGAGATTTAGAGGAATTAAGAAAGCAACTAGCAGCCGGGTGTGGTGGCGCACGCTTGTAATCCCAGCATTCGGGAGGCTGAGACCAGAGGATCCGGGTTCGCGGCCAGCCTCAGCTACCTAGTGAGGCACTCCGGAACTTAGTGAGACTCAGTTTCAAAATAAAGAATAAAAAAATAGGGCTGGGGGTGTAGCTCGGAGGTAGAATGCCCCTGAGTTCAATCCCCAGTACCGCAAAAAA
>PVLC010000509.1:0-103126 GCA_004027655.1 Graphiurus murinus
AAAAAAAAAAAAAAAAAAAAAAAAAAAAAAAAAAAAAAAAAAAAAAAAAAAAAAAAAAAAAAAAAACCACATCCAGAAAATTATACACCATGACCAAGTTGGGTTCATCCCAGGGATGCAAGGCTGGTTCAACATATGGAAAACAATCCATGTAATTCACCACATAAACAGAAACAAAAACTAAAATCAAACTATCATTTCAATTGATGCTGAAAAAGCATTTGACAAAATCCAACACCCATTCATGCTAAAAGCACTGCAGAGAATAGGAGTAGAAGGAATATACCTCAACATCATAGAGGCAATATACAATAGGCCCACAGTCAACATAATATTAAATGGGGAAAAACTGCAAGAGTTCCCACTAAAAACAGGAACAAGACAAGGATGTCCATTATCACCACTTCTGTTCAATATAGTACTTGAGACTAAGGCAAGAGAAGGAAATCAACGGTGTAAAAATAGGAAAAGAAGAACTAAAACTATCCCTTTTTGCAGATGGCATGATACTATACTTAGAAGACCTGACAAAATCAACCTAAAAACTTATAGAACTGATCAACAAATTCAGCAGAGTGGATACAAAATCAATCTTAAAAAATCAGAAGCTTTCCTGTATGCCAACCATAAATCCACTGAAAAAGAAATCCAGAAAACAATTCCACTCACAATAACACCCCGAAAAATAAAATACTTACGGATAAACCTAACCAAAGAGGTAAAAAACCTCTATAAGGAAAACTATAAAAAGTTGAAAAAAGAAATTGAAGAAGACCTTAGAAGATGGAAAGATTTTCCATGCTCTTGGATAGGCAGAATAAATATCATGAAAATAGCCATTCTCCCAAAAGTGATCTATAGATTCAATGTGATACCCATGAAATTACCAAGGTCACTCCTCACAGATATAGAAAAATCAGTCCTTAAATTCATTTTGAGTCTGACTCTTTTCTAAGCTCAACTTTGTTTTAAAAGCAAACTATCATTCTGAACCTCATTATGATATGTAATTAAAATTCACAAATAAAAGAAATAAAAAGGAAACAATATCACAATCATAAAATGGAAGACAAATATCTCTCACTATGTAAATAATACAAATGTGAATAATGCATATATGAAAATGAGTATTTTAAATTAATTCTCATCTGTTATGATTGCCTGTTAATACATTCAGAAATTGCTTGATATTTCTTTGTTAGAAAAGTGGAGATAAATAAGTGATTTTGTTAAAAATGAATTGAGACTTTCTTTTTGATGTGATTGCAAGAAATAAAAGATCATGGAAAAGCATTTGATCTTTGAAGTACATGTATCATGAGTGGAAAGAGATTCCCGAATTGGGAGGCTGTGGTCTATGGTAAATGTGTATATATGATAATGGGTGGAATGTAGCCTGGAGCAGTGGCACATGCATATTATCCCAGTATTAGGAGGATCACAGGTTCAAAGCCAGCCTTAGCAACATAGTGAAATCCTTTTAGTTTTTATTTATTTATTTATTTTTTGCGGTACTGGGAACCCAGGGGCATTCTACCTCTGAGCTACACCCCCAGACATATTTTTTACTCTTTATTTTGAAACATTGTCTCACTAAGTTGCAGATGGCTCACTAAATAGCTGAGGCTGGTTTCGAACCTAGGATCCTCCTGTGTCAGCCTCCCAAGTACTGGGATAAGCTTGCACCACCACGCCTGGCTCAACATAGTGAAATTCTCAGCAACTTAAAAAGACCCTGTTTGCAAAATAAATAAATAAATGAATAAATAGGGCTGTGGGTGTTACTTGGAGTTAGAATTGTCCCGGGTTCAATTCCCAGTACCAAACAAACAAGCAAACAAACACAGTGTATAATATCACGGTGATTTTTCTCAGTTCTAGCTCTGTGTCTGGTGAAGTAGCTTGTTGTCTTTTATGATGCTCCCAATGATCAATAAGACAGGAACTTCTATTATTCACATTTAACAAATGAAGATAGATAGCTTATTTTTCTAAATCCTTTCGTTCATAAGTAGGAATTTTCCCTGCACAGAGTCTGCTACACCAATGCCTGTCCTCACTGATACTGTCTTGTAGCCTCTCTGAGCCTTGCTTGGCTTTTTCTCTTTCTGCAGGGCAGACAGTGAGATGTGATGCAGACAAAACTAGTCGTGGAGACTAAAGGCCTGTGGTGACTCTCAGACCTACCACTTATACCAGTTACTCTGCGTACTTAGGTCTGTTGGTTTTTGAGGCTTGGTTTCCTTACTTGGAAAACTGGGCTGATAACCATTATATATGTGCCAAATTTGTTTCACAGATTTTTGCAACATGTATTCTCATGCATTTCTATTTTAAAAATTTCAGTCTATTAATTACTTTTTTAGGCAGGTAGTATTTGACACTTACTGCTGTCCCAATGCAGTCCTGTGAGCTGTGGAGGACATCATGGTGAAGCACAGGCAGATGTCACACCTAAGACACTTTGAGCATAGCAATGACTAGCAAGCATGAGCTCTGGAATAAAAAAGACATGAGTTCAAATCCTGGTCCTGCACATGTGCAGATGAACCTGGAGTTTCCTAACCCCAGTCACCTTACTTTTTGTTTCCCATCAATGGCACCCAAGTTAAGTAAGTAAAGTTAAGTAAGTCCATGGATATGGAGCCTAATCAATAACATAAAGTTTTGTAGAGAAAAAACAATTTGTAAACAATGACAAAGTCTATTTGGGAAGCATAAATATGTATGAAAACATTTGCCAAAATATTGTGCTGATAAATTTCAGAAAGTCAGTATATGTACCACTGGCAAGTTAAGACTTGTGGTAATTATAAATGCAGTGGAAGTCCATAATTAAGCAAGCCCAAGAGAAATTAAGCACCATGAAACTTGCCCTGAATGATTAAGTATCAAGCCCACACAAAATTTAATTTGGTGATTCTGTAATACTCTTACTTCATGGGACAGATTCTTAATGTGTTAAAGCTCTGAGTAATTTGTAAATGTCTCCTAAGAAGCAGGCCTCTATAACATTCTTAATTAAGTTCATTATGTGATATATTTGAGAGGAAAAATACAATCCTTACTCACATAATTAACAGCTTTTCATTAAATTTACAATGAGCTATAGAAAGTGCAAATGCCCAAGTGGAATAAATATAGGACATTTTCTATTTTAGAGACTCAATGTTACGATAAAACAATCAATCTGTATAACTAAATTTCTTAGTCATTCAAAGAAAATTAATTCTTTCAGAGCAAGCAGGCAGTACAGAATGAGTTTCATGAATTTTGGAGCCCAGGAGACCTTGTGATTTATTTATTATATTGGTCCATTGTAATCATACGTCTTAATGAGGTATAAGCTGGTAGAGGCATACATGCACACGTTGCTCCTTTAATCCTTCCCCAATTTGCACCCCATTCCTCCCCCAATCCTCCTTCTCATGTTCAGCTTAGTGATTGACTTTGCTATGTTTGTGAAAGTACATCATGTGCATTAGGGGTTTTCCCTCCCCCCTCCATCACCTTCAGTTAAATCAACTTCTTTGCTCATCTAAGGTTTCTCCTTCTTCATCTACAGTCCCTCCTATAACCAATTTTCTCCATTAGGGAAGATATCTGATTTTTTACTTTTTGTGACTGACTAATCTCACTTAACATAATGTCTTCCAGTTCTATCCATTTCCCTGCAAATGACATAATTTTGTTCTTTATGACTGGGTAAAATTCCATTGTGTACATGTCACATAGTTTTGTAATCCATTCATCTGTTGATGGACACCTTGGCTGGTTCCATAGTTTGGCAATTGTGAATTGTGTGGCTATAAACATAGATATGTATGCATTAGTATGGTAGTTCAGTTTCCATTCTTTTGGGTAGATACCCAGAAGTGGTATTGCTTGATCATATGATAGGTTTGTTCACATTCTTCTGAGGATCCTCCATATTGGTTTCCAAAGTGGCTGCATCAATTTGCAATCCCACCAACAATGTAATAGAGTTCCCAGTTCTTCACACCCTCGCCAGCATTTGTTGTTGTGTTTTTAATGATTGTCATTTTAATTGGGGTTAGGTGAAATCTCAAGGTAGTTTTGATTTACATTTTTCTTCTAATGATGTTGAACATTTTTTTCATACATTTATTGGCCATTTTTATTTCTTCTTTTGTGAAGTGTCTATTTAGTTCACCTTACCATTTTTTATTGCATTATTTGTTTTCTTAGTGGAGAGTTTCTTGAGTTCTCTGTATATTCTAGATACTAGTCCATCGGAGGAGTAGTTGGCAAAACTTTTCTCCCAGTCTGTCTGCTGTTGAGGTTCTTGATAGTTTCCTTTGCTGAAAAAAAGCTCTTCAGTTTAATGCAATATCATATGTTGATCTTCCTTTTAATTTCTCATGCCTTTGGGATGTTGTAGAGAATTTTTTTTTTTTTACCTATGCCTGTGTGGTGAAGTGTTGGACCTATTCCCTCTTGAAGTAGTTGAAAGGTCTCTGGTCTGATTTCCAGGTATTTGATCCATCTTGGATTGACTTTTGTGTAGGGTGAGAGAGTGGGGCTTATTTCCATTTTTCTGCATATGATTAACAAGTTTTGCCAACACCATTTGTAGAAGAGGCTATCTTTTTTCCAGTGTATGTTTTTGGCTCCACTGTCAAAAATCAATTGGCAATAAGTGTGTGGATTTGTTTCTGAGTCTTCTATTTTGTTCCATTGACCTATGTGTTTTTGTACCAATGCCATGCTCTTTTTATTACTGTGGCTTTGTAGTATAGTTTTTTCATTTAGCATTTCATTTATTTTTTATTGGTGCATTGTAATCATATATCTTTGTTAGGTACAAGCTGGTAGAGGCATACATGCACACATCTCTCATTTAACCCTTCCCCACTTCCCACCCCATTTCCTCCTCTTCTCTCATTCTCATGTTTAGTGATTGGCTTTGATATGTTTGTGAAAGTACATCATGTGCATTAGGGTGTTCCCCCTTCCATCACCTTCGGTTAAGTCACCTTCTTTGCTCCTCTAAGGTTTCTCCTTCCTCATCTAGCATCCCTCTTATGACCCACTTTCTCCTTTGCTTCCACATATTAGGAAGAGCATATGATTTTTTTTAACTTTTTGTGACTGACTAATCTCACTTAGCATAATGTTTTCCAGTTCCATTCATTTTTCTGCAAATGACATGATTTAGTTCTTTATGGTTGAGTAAAATTCCATTGTGTATCTATCCCATAGTTTTGTAATCCATTCATCTGTGGATGGACATCCTGACTGGTTCCACAGTTTGGCAATTTCGAATTAGTTTCAATTTCTAATCCCTCTCCTATGCCTATTATTCTTAGGTTAGCTCTTTTGGCCCAGATCTCCCTGATGTCCAATTCATGCTGTCAATTTTTTTTCTAAATTATGTACAATTCATTTTTGAATTGGTCATCTTTTAAGAGTGATATTCTATTAGTGGTCTAATCTACTGTTTATAGCTTGTATTGATGCCTTCACTTCAATTATTGTGTCTTTCACTTCCTTCAAGGCTTCTCTTTGATTCATGTTCAAGGTGTCAGATTCTTTGTTTATTTGTTCCTTTATTTCTTTCCAGCTCTCCCTGCATTCTTTTTGAAAATCTTGTATTATTTCTACTATTAAAGATCTGAATTGTTCTTCTGGTAATCTCTGCAATTCTGTGTTGGTGAGTTTTGTTATTGTGGGATTGTGGTAGCTCACTGTTTCTTTGCTATTTTTCCTTTTCATGATTTCCCTGTTCTTTTTTTTTTTTTTTTCGGTACTGGGGATTGAACTCAGGGGCATTCTACCTCCGAGCTATACCCCCAGCCCTATTTTTTATTCTTTATTTTGAAACTGGGTCTCACTAAGTTGTAGAGTGCCTCACTAGGTAGCTGAGGCTGGCTGCGAACCCGGATCCTCCAGTCTCAGCCTCCCGAATGCTGGGATTACAAGCGTGCACCACCACGCCTGGCGATTTCCCTGTTCTTAAGTTTATATCTTTGCTGCCTTTGCAAAAGCTTTCTCTCAATTTCCAGGTTTCTTGTTTCTGTTTTGTCTCTTGAATAGCATCTTGCACTGAGTTGTGATTACTCTAGGGCTTCTTCTGCCCACTGTAATGGTGCCATTGGTGGGTTTCAGGTGTTGACTTCTAGGGTCCATTTGTTGCTTCTGTTATGAAGATTCATCTCAGAGGCATGAGTAGAAAAACTTATGCCCTCTGTGTTTTTAAACCTCAATGTGGAACATGTTGAGCTATTCCTTCTATCAGCTGAGGTGAGTTTATCCTTGGTGTCTGCTAGTCTGCTAGTGGTTCACCTCTCTGTCCAATCTCTGCAGTAGGGATTTAGAGGTGTCTGCTGGTATATGCAAGGGCCAGTTGTGTTCAGTGGTGAAGGTTGGGTGAGGGGCAGAAGCTGCAGTGATGGGTGTAAGAATAGAGTGAAGCAGAAGATATGATCCAGGGGAATAAGAGTTTGAGTGTGTTAAGGTGATATATGGTACAGATTAGAGAGTGGATATTGGGGGGATTATGGTAGTCAATGTAGAGTATTTAGGTGTAGTGGTATGAAATGGTCTTGATTCAAACAGGAAAAAGGAAAAAGAAAGAGAAAAAAAGTGTTTAGGAGAAGAATATAGATGGGGGAAGCTTGTAAAGGGACGAGGAAGAGAGCAAACAAATGAGCAAAAAATAACAAGACAACCAATCATACAAACAAACATAAATATAACAAGTACTATATTGAACAGAAGAGGTGATAATGGACATCCTTGTCTTGTTCCTGTTTTTAGTGGGAACTCTTGCAGTTTTTCCCCATTTAATATGATGTTGGCTGTGGGCTTATTGTATATCACCTTTATGATGTTGAGGTATGTTCCTTCTATTTTGATTCTCTGCAGTGCTTTTAGCATGAATGGGTGTTGGATCTTGTCAAATGTTTTTTCAGCATCAATTGAAATGATCATGTGATTTTTGTCTTTGATTCTGTTTATGTGGTGAATTACATGGATTGTTTTCCATATGTTGAACCAGCCTTGCATCCCTGGGATGTACCCGATTTGGTCTTGGTGTATAATTTTCTTGATGTGGTTTTGAATGCTTTTTAATATCTTATTGTCATAAAGAGAATGGTATTTAAGAGATTAATCTTATTGACTTTTTTTCAGTTGGACTGGAGGAACTGAAGTCAATTGGGGAAAATAGCATCTGTTAAGAGCAAGAACAAGGAAGAGATCATGCTCACTAACCTATCATAGTGACGTCAGTTTGTAGTCCCACTTTTGGGTCTCCTACAGTGATTAGGAGCCTAGCCTGGTGTCTCTGTCAGTGCAGGCATCGAGTGCTGTTTGTGTTGGATCACTAAGCTCTCCACCGAGCCTGTCCCTGTGCCACTCTCTGTCTGATCAGGTGGCAGGTATCACTGGGGCTAGGTCCAGTGTAAGCATGGGGTTCCATGCTTTCCACAGTGCAGAGAGGCCAAGACGGTGCAGCTGGCTGCTGGCTGTGTTCCTCAGGGTGCAGTGTTCACAGGGCAATTTGCTATCCCCTGTTCTGTCTTCTGGGTTTTGTTCCACAATGGTTCAATTTTTGGTTGTTTTGTTCAATTGTTCGCTGCTTTTTTCTCTTGTCTAGAAGCTGCCTTCATGGCAGTTGCGTCCCAAGTTTTGTAGCACCTGAGTCACTCAGTCACAATCTTTCTGATCTCTTTCTGTGACTTATATAATCTAATAGAGCAGTTTACCTAAAGACTAATTTGCTGACTAAAAGAACACCTGCACTTTAAGAGAAGAAGTGCACTCTGGAGACTTTTTATTCAAAGGCGTTTTGATTCATAATATTTATACATCTTCTGAAAAAATAAAGCAAATTTCCATATTTCTGCATAAGATTCCAATCATGGAAGATAGGTATATTATTATAGAGATTAAAAATTCTTTGACTGAAAAGAAAGAGAAAGGGCTAGTGTCCCCAAATCTCCTTTAAGAGCTCACCCCCATAATGGTTTAACTTCCTTCCACTGGATCCCACGTTTAAGGCCCCATCATCTCCACCATGTACTGGAGCCCAAATCTTTATCATGTGGCTCTTTGAGGGACATTTTAGACCTGATCTCTAGCATGCAAGAGGGAGCAGACAGCAGGATGGGCTCAGAATATGCACCCTCACGTTTGAAAGTCATAAACTGCTGCAGGTGAGGGCAATTTCAGGAGACCGAATGAAGTTGGGTGTGTCTGCAATTCCTTTTATTTTCTGGAGTGGGAAGAGATAGAAATAAAAAGAGAGAAAGAATGGACCTACAAGGATGGCAAAATCAGGGGACATGTTGCTGTGATAGTAATCTGAGTTTTCCCTCCTAGGACAAAAGGCAGCCATCAAATGTATGTGAGCGGGAGAATGGTGTGATCGGACTGGAGCGGGTGTTTGTGGCAACCATGGGAAGGGCAGACCTAGGATGACTGGAGCCCACTTTACAGCCCAAGTATCACCTCCCTGTGTATTTACTGGCATCACCTCACTTCATTTTTTTCTAGACTCAGGTGTTCTGACTCAATTCCTTCTCTTTCAGGTCCTCTCCTTTCTGTTTTCTCTGGGGACATTACCCCCATAAGTCATCTCAGAGGAGCACTTCAAACTCAATGTTCCCATTTTCCTTTAAGTTTTAAAATTATGAAATTATTTGAGTAGAAATGTGTGCAAAACAATAATACAGGCATCCATGCATCCACCATATGAGATTAATAAAAGAAACATTTAGTCACATTTGATTCAAATTTTTTGAAGTGAAAATTTCCAATCTATGGCTAAAATATACTTTTCTTAGCCCTTTCTTCTTGCTGTCTAGGTAACCCTTGTTTTGCAGCTGATAAATGTTCTCTGCACTTCTCCACATAACTATACACACATGAAACTATCCCTGCCATTCTACTCACATTTGCTAAGGTCACCTGCCAATAGCAGTGAACAGTTTGTTTTAGTTATTGTTTTGTTGGGTCTCTTGGTAATTGAATATTCTTGATTTTATTGACATTGAAGTCTCCAGGTTGCCGTTTGAATTCCAATTTTTTCTTACCTTCCTATCAGTCATTTAAGTATTAGATTCCTGTCTGAAACCCAACCCTGGACAGGAAGATGACGGCAGAGCCTGGTCCCCCCAAATTACCTGCTTTGCAGATCCATTTCCTTCATCTTACTTCATACCACCTTTGCCACCCCTTCACTCTCTTCCTTTTAATTCTCACTTAGCACTTTAGTTATAAAATATTTAATTCTTAATATGAAAAACTTCAGTATTTATACACATGAGAGGCATTCAAAGCAGGAAAACAATAGTAAGTAAAAAATCCACTTGCTGACTGAATATTAGTACCAATGGGGAGAAGGAGATATTAAGCAGACAGGATAAACAAAAAATGCTTGCTCTTTGGAATGAGAATGAATGGAAAAGAGGAGAGAGGTGAATTTGACTCCTAGGTTTCTGGCTTCAGCGATTGGTATATGACAGCTGAGTTCACCATCAGGTGAGGAAATCTAGTTTGGGCTATATACATACATAAATATATATGTATATATGTATTTATATATAAATACATATATACATTCATACATATATAAATAAAATAGAGCTTTAATTTGTATTTACTTTTGAGAAGTTTGATGGGAGCTGTGTTTGGAGAGATAAGCTAGGTTAATTATAGTAGAAGAAAATTGTTTTCAAATAACATAATTTTTGTGGGTAAATTAAAAAAACATATCATAATGATTGAAAATATCTGGTACTCTTTACCGAAGGCTGGAATTATTTTTCAGGAAAATATTTAGCCATCTATTTGAGCTGGTGCAGGTCATGACAGGTAATTACATCCTGTTCTCTCTGGAAAGGTGGGAGTGAGATGACATCTCAGAGGTTTATGGGTTTGTTTTTTTTTTTCTGGAAATAATAATCACTGTGCTCTTTTAGAGTCAAGAGATCTGGATCTCAGAAACCTGCATTTAGAATGTCAGACCTTGGACATTTCAGGAAAATGCTTCTATGGTATACAACAAATCCAGGCTGGACAGGCGCTCTATGGCCTGGTGGGTATGTTTGTGTGAAGGATAACTTTTGGCTGTGACTCTACATGGTCTTCAGGTCTAAAATGATGAGGAGGCTGGTGTTGGTTCTGGCCAGAACTCTCACTATAATTGATGTGATTATTAAATTAAATTTAAAAAAAGAATCTTAGCCCAGTGTGATGGTACACAGTTGTTAGCTCAGTACTTTGGAGGCGGAAACAGGAGGAATATAGATTCCAGGCCAGTCTCAGCATCTTAGCAAGACCCTGAGAAACTTAACATGATTCCCCCCCCCAAAAAAAAAAGGCTGGGGGTGTGTGGCTTGGAGGTACAATGCCCCTGGGGTCAATGCACGGCACCAATAATAACAATAGTAATAATCTTAAAATCCATTTGTAAATAATATCTCCTATGAGATAAATTCTCGGGGTATCATCCCTGAGTTTTTGAGTGGGAATTTCAGGCAGATGGTGAAGATCCCTTTCACAAATGTGATATGGTCGTCTGGGCTGTACGGATATCTGGTGATAGAAACACTCATGTTGACAATGGTTGGTGTGATAACACCCAAGAGGTTGAAAAGTGCTTGGGTCCAGATGGTTTTTGGGGTTACAAATATCATTGTTATTATAAATGAGCCAAGAATGCAAGATTACTACACTCTGGTTGGGGCTGCACCTAGCCAGGGCTCCTTGATTCTTCAATTATTTGTGGTGATGAATGATTCAGAGGACAGCTTTATTGGAGGGAGAGAGGGAGAGAAGAAAAGAGAGAATAGAGAATGATTTGTGGATTTAAGATATCCAGATGATTATAATCTGAAAAGGGCCCATTCTCCTTGCACCAGTGCAATAGTTAGATATCGAATGGCCCCTTGGAGAGCTGATAAACTGGTGTTTGGAGTTGGTGTAATCGAGTCACAAGAGCTGTACTCCAGCAGTGGATAAATCCATTGTGATAGATTTGTCTGGGAGGCGGCCTGGCTGGTAGGGTGTGTCTGCAGAAGGTGAGTCCCTGTGGGTGCGGCCTTATGAATTATATGTGGTTCCTCCTCCTGTTGATCACTGTCCTGCTTCTGGCCTCCATGATATGAGGAGCTCCGCCCCTGTACTCTCCTCCTCTCTGGTTCCTGTGGCCATGCCCTGCGATCTGAGGTCCCTGGCCTCTCATGGACTGAACCTGAAACTAAGAAAACAAATCTTCTCTCCTCTAAGTTATGTGGCCAATCCCTTAGAATACAGCTGTAAGGATGCTGACAGATAGAATCCATTTTTCTCCCAAATCCCTGTTTTACTTGTAAAAAAGAAAGATGTCCACTAACAAATGTCTTTCTGTTGATTTGACAAGGTTACTCTAGCAACAGAAACATGGCAGAATGGGTCCTGTCATCCCTTTTTGTTTATAGATCTGTGATCCCTGGAGTTACAAGTCAAGTGGAAAGCAAAGCAATCATTATGATTAGTTCACCCATGCATATGAGCAAGTCAATCTCTGCAATGAAGCATTTTATTTCTTTTTATTCTTGCACAAATGGACCTCATCTTTGAAAGAATAACAGATGGTGCTCTTGAATAATGCATTAACTGTGACGCGTCTGAATGTTCTGCTCTACTATTAGCTAGCATTAGCCATCATGAACATGAGACCCCAGCCCTAGCTTCTTCACATCTCTTGCATGAAGCCAATGAGGGCAAGGGGGGTGCTCTGTGCAGCCAGGATTCAGGTCCTCAGGCTGATGAGGGCTCTGCCATGAGAAGACCTTGTCTTCTGTGTGTGGCACCTGTGGCTGGCTTGATGCTGATGCCCAAGGGGAAGAGGAGGAGAGAAAGAATAAGAGAACCATGCAGGAGGCTTGTTTGGGTAAGGCCTGAAGCTGGCACCTTCACTTTGACCATATACCAGCTGCTTGAACTCAGTCCCTGGGCACCTCGATCCCAGCATTCCTAGGAAATGTCACTTTCCTAGGATTGTCTCCATTTTGTAGAAGGTGGCAAGCTAGTTATCTCTGCCACTAGGGTGATGTGAGAAAATCAGATGAAGCATAGAGGTAAGCTGAAGGCGGTACAAAAAATGTTGCATAAAACTATTAAAAATATTCTAAGCTTTAAATTTGGTTGCGACTTGTGTTAGTCAACATCTTTACTGCTATAATCCAAAAGACATGAACACGCAACTCAGAAGAAGGAAGATTTCTTGGAGATTCTGGGTTCAGTCCCTGCGAGGCCAGGGTCTTGGGGCTCAGGACAAGGTGGCGGGAAGCAGAGAGAGGGAAAGCACGCAGGCTCGGTTGGTTCTCACATCATGGAGGCTGGAAGCAGAGCGCCAGCCAGCAAGGAGGTTCAAGGTCACACCTGCAGGGACCCACCTTCTCCGGTCACACCCCATGGGCCAGGTTACCACCCAGATAGATCCAGTACAATGGACCTATCTGCTGATGAGATGACAGCCCCATCACCCCATTACATTAATACACAGAGCTCTTCTATGTCTAGCTATCACACAGCTAAACAGTGGAAATATGAGTAAAGCTTTTATTATATCTTCAGTGTATTCCACAAATTATCTTTAATGAGTTCTTGTTATGTTTATAATAAGTGTTTTAAAAAGATCCTCATAACCTGAGCTATTTTCTGGAGAAATCATAGCATGTTCAACATGCACTTTAACTTAGACTTTTTCATATGCAAATTAGGTGAACATGCTAACTACTCTTTATTGACCAATTCTTCAGTTGAATCCCTTTGCATAAAAATAATTTGCTGGAAAATTGAACTAAAAGTGAATATACTTTTTCTACAAAATATATTTAGGAATAACGTATGAAATGTTTTTTCCAATGTGTTATCTGTAGATGGTTGTGAAAATACTAATTTTAATCATATTGCTTACCTTAGGCATTTGTTAAAACATATGCCAACAATAGTGTTTCCATAAAATACGACTACATGTATGCATTAGTTCTTTGATAGTGGAGGAAGTTGTGGAGGGAATCTTCCCCGACCATATTGGTCACTAGCCTGGGGACATTAGCATGGGGTGTATGATTGTACAGCCTGAAAGAGGTATACCAATAAGTATATATGCTACTCCAATATGCTTAGAAGAGCCATGAAAAAAAAATTAAAAATAAAAATATTTATTGCTCAAATAGTTGCAAAGCAACAGTGATGGTTAATTTCAAATGGAAGCAGCATCATACCTGGAGTATAATCCTGTGACCCCTGTTCTTGCCATTGTAGTTATGGAGTAAGTTTCACAAGTAAAATCTTTATTCTGCTTTTCTGACCTAACTTTGTGTTAGGCATGTAATTCTCTGTTCCTATACTCTTTTTTTAGAAGGGAGGAAGTAGTGGTGATTGAACCCACAGGTGTCCCACCTCTGAGCCCTAGCCCTTTTTATTTTTTATTTTGAAACAAGGTCTCACTAAATTGCTGTGGGTCTCACAAGGTTGCTGAGGCTGGCCTTGAACCTACATTCCTCCTGTCTCAGTCTCCCAAGCACTAGGATTACAGGTTAAAATTGAGTGATTGCTTATATTAAATCTCCAGATTTGGAGTTTTATGATTGGTTGTCTTCATCAAAATTCATTGTAACACATACTAGTAATTTTCTGCACAGGATTCACATTCTCTGAAGCACTGGATCCACAGTCTCTTAAAAGATGCCATATGGAAGTGTAGCAATGTCTTTGTGGTTGATATTTGTGTAGAGTTAATGGTCTTAGTTCCTTGACATTCCCAAACTTGTGGAAAAATAACTGTGGATCATAGCTCTCTGGGTGTTTTATAGAGAGCTAGAATGGTCATTGATTTTGCTTCTTGGTGATGAATTAGCCCTTAAAATTCTAACAGCCAAACTTGTAAATACAGAAGAAGCTACTCAAATGTTTGCTACTCAAACGAACTATTGAGAAATTACCTTCACTCATACATTAGTTTTAGTACAAGGAAAACTCTAGCAAAGAAAGGATTAATAATGTTGTTTCAGCATTTGGGAGGCTGAGACAGGAGGATCTGGGTTCGTGACCAGTCCCAGCTACCTAGTGAGGCTCTCCACAACTTAGTGAGACCCTGTTTCAAAATAAAGAATAAAAGATAGGGCTGGAGGTATAGCTTGGAGGTAGAATGCCACTGAGTTCAATTCCCAGTACTGAAAAAAAAAAGAAAAAAGAAAAAAAATGTTGTTTCAATAATCTTGAAGTTTATTTCTCCTTTATGTAACAGTCTCTAGACTAGAGAGGCATCCCAGAGCCGATTGGGTGGCATTGCTCCCCGAGGCTGTCGTGAGACCAGGCTCCTTAGGTAACTCCATCACTCTCAACAGGTAGATACCATTTCAGGGTCCAAACAGGCTTCTCCAGTGTGTTGCCATTTTCCAGCTAGTGAAAAATGGAAATGAAGTGGACATCAGCAGCTTCCCGCAGTGATGTAGAAGTTGAAAAAGGTACTGCTGTCTGCTTTCCTTGGCTAAGTCGTGGCCACATGACCACTCCCACCTGCCAAGAAGGCTGGGAACAGTAGTCTCTGGCTGGACATCCAGGAACTCAGAGATGGAGAATGAAAAGTGAGGGACAGTTCCCAGGCCCTTCCCCAAGCTGGGCAGCTTGATCAAGATAGCATGCTTGAATCCTGATATCTATTGTTCAGCAAATAAATCAATCAGAAAAGACGATACACCTAAGTGGTCTTGACAAAGAGGCTGAACTTTCTTTTCCTCACTCCTAGCAAAATGAACTAAATAGTTCTGGGTCAAAAGGTGAGGATACCAGAGAGGCTTAGGAAGCTCAGTAAGACAGTATCAGTTGCAGATAGTCACGAAGCCGCAAGCCATTCTCTCCGCTGACCTTCCTTCAGTTTGTGCATGTGGCTGTGGTGCTGGAAGTGAAAGGGCCCAAAGCTCGCCTCAGTTTCCTATTCAGTAGCACATTCTATATCTAATATGACTTGAATGTGTCCCCCCAAATTTCATGTGTTGAAATCTTAATCCTCAAATTCATGTGTCAATGATACTTGGAGGTGGGGCATTTGAGACATAGGGTTAGATGAGGTTATAAGGGTGGGGACCGATGATGGGATTAGTGACTTTATGAGAAGAGGAAGAGGCCTCAGTGGCACATACCTACCCTCTACAATGTTATACAGCAAGGAGATCCTCACCAGATACCAACACCCAGATATTTGGATTCTCAGCCTCGGGACTATGAGAAATACTTTTTTCTTTATAAATCCCTAGTCTCTGGTACTTTGTTATAGCGACAAAAACCAGGTTAGAATAGAATCATATTGTTGATTTTTTGCACATAGGCTCTTCAATCTGGCTGATAGCTTCTGTTGGGTAGGACTTGTGTCTACACATAGACTGGCCCAAGGTAACTTCTTGATAAATATTTACAAACTGGATAAAGATATGAAAATATTGTTTATTATAAAATGTGAGTAAAGCAAAGTACCAGGACTGGATATTAAGTAGTGATGGACCAGAATAGATTTAGGGAGAGGTAGGAAGATGAAAAACACACTGTATCAGGCTGGGGGAGAAGGGCATCAAAGAGAATAGATCAATAGCAACAAAATCTGAAAGAATGTAGAGCAGAGTAGACATATTATTCTGTCCTTTCTTGCACACATTCCATTGTCTTCCACTCTTAGTTTTCTCACCATTTAGCTGACTCTGGTCTTTTGTGTGTGTTCTCTGGGGGAAGGGAAGGCTATGTGGGGTGAGAAAAGCTTGTCTCTGTTATGGTATAGAATGCCCCCTACAGGAGCTCTTGTATTTCAGAGTTGATATAATTGAATAATGAAGGTTCTCATCTCAGTGGATAAACACATTGATGGACTAATGGATGTATTTAGTAGTAAGGTAGTCAGGTAAGGTGTGGCTGCAGGAGGTTGAGCATTGAGGGTGTGGCCTCGGGTTGTGGTCATCAGGTATTTGGGGTCACGGCAGTGGGATTATTGCTGATGGAAACAGCATGAGCTTTGATTGATGCTTCCAGAATAAGACGATGGTAGAAGATCTTGTGTTTGTGTTATATGTGGAAAATAGAAAATCATATCAGTTAAACTTGACAGTAGCACAGTGTCTATGAAAGAGAGCGTCTGTACACAGACAACCTCATAATTTGTTAGTCAAAATATATTCATCTGCAATTTCTACATACTGACTTTTGCACATATTATCTCACTAACACACAGTAACTTTGTAAGATTATTTTGATAACCACATAGACCCAGAGAAGTTAGAAACCTTGTCCAAGGTCAAAGAGTGTGACAATCTCAAGACAAAGTATTCTAAAGGTGTTTGTGTTGGGAATGTGGTCAAGGGTGTTGGGACAGTGGGACATACCTGAATTTGAAAAAAATACCTTTGACTCTAAAGGACAACAGTTGTATTGAATTGAAAGTTAAGAATTTCCCTCTGTAAATAATATTTAGTGATTATCTTAGGGCTCATTTCACTAGTTTATAGGGAATACACTACTTACCTTTTAAAAAAGGATGAATAGTCTCAAAATATTAGGTTGCTATTTAGCTAATTGATTTTCTGATGTATTAAATGGCTATTGCTTCTAAACAGTGAGCAGTTCATTTCCTACAGACTAGTTAGATCAAACATAGTATCAGTGATAATAATTATTATGAAATGTACATTCACGCTGGAGAGGAGCTTGTCATGTGTGACACCTGAAGCTGATAGGAGGGTGAGGTGAAAGAGAAACTAATGAGAATGAACTGAACTTGAATCCTTCATGGAAACCTAGCTACCAATTAAACAGAAGAGGTAATTAAGTTCTGTAATGGATATTTAAATTTTTACAAGCTACAAGATTGTAGTTAGAAAAAATGTCTCTTGATTAATAATATGCACAGTATTGATTTACTGAGTTATTATAGAAATCACCTCCAGTACTATTAACACAGCTAATTATGTTGTGTTGCCATTAAAGTGTTTCATAAGTATAAATGTTTCTTACCACATAAATTCATGATACTTCATCATTTAAGACTAGTCTCTTTTTCTCTGTTTCTTTGACAAAGAAAATTCTCTACAAGATACTCAAATTATAAATTTAAACAAACATAAAACAAAACCTAACTCTTGTCTTGGAACCATATCACTAGGGCTTCATTTTTCACAATCTGTCTTTTACCATATTTCTCTGGAGACAGCTTGAAGCCATCTGTTTATTTTTCCATCTATCCATTCATCCACCATCCATCCATCCATTCATCCATCCATCCATCAGTCTATCCATCCACCCACTCATCTATTTTTTTAGCTAATTACATAAATTAAACAACAAATGAACACAACCCTTTGAGCTGGATAGTTACTACAGGGCTTATAAAATAAACTATACACTGTATCTCCTATTACCAAGTTTGCAATATAGTAATAACAATTAGACACTTATATACACTACACATACATGAAAGTTTTTGTTAAATGCCAGAAAGGTATACATGTAAAAATATTGGGAGAAAATTATTACTTGTAGAGAGTGGCCAACATTTTTACCTGTATGTCTCATACTCAATACACAAATGAAGCTATACATTTTTCAAACCAAATTCACAAATTCCCACTCCACCTACTGCCAACCTTGCCCATCCTCTCTATCTCCTATACTCAGTAAGTAGTTTTACTGGTTACACACTTAACTCAGGAACTGGAAATCATGGAGTCATCTTCGATTCAAGTTTCTCCTATAGTTGAATTAATTATCAAGTGTCAAACATTTTCCTTTCTAAATATTAATTAGGTTAATTTCTTCTTCTCTATACTTCATATAATGATCATGGTAGGCATGCTCAGGAGTTCCCACTCAATTATCACAACAGTTTACTAACTTGTTTTCCTGCCTTTTGTGTCTTACAAATCCTTCTTTTATGCGATAGCAAGAGTGATATATCTAAATAAAATCTGAAAAATCTTGACTGACACACTTCAGTGGTTTCCCATGTGCTCTTATTTCCTTAGCATGGTCTACAAGGCTAATCCTGACACGTCCTCTGTGTATCTCTCTGCCCTCATCTCCTTCCATGATAGCCAGGCTTTGGAATCATAAGTAACTGCAGTCCTCAGTCTTTTGTGGAATCTTTGCCACTTGGTACCTAATAAAATGGCCAAAAATTATAAAAAGAAAATCTAAATGCTTAGACTTCCTAAACTCTCCCTCCAACTACCCAAATTTATCAGCAGAAATCAAATGATGAAAATAATAAAGCCTAATGCCATTGACTTCAACAAGTGATAAAGGATTCATTTTCTAGATGATCTAGACAATGCTATAAAGACTCGACTCTATCCACCTGCCCCCCAAGCAGGTCATCGTGCCACATGAGGATTCTGATGAACACCCAGGGGCAGCATGGCTGTAGGTGGAGTGCTTCAGGCACTGGAGATGGGAGAGAGACAGAACGGAACCTGCCTAGGGTGGAGCCTGCAAGCACAGGTCTTGAAGCCAGACTTTCCTTGCCTCTAGTTCTGTGATTGGAGCACATCAGCTAACTTCTCAGTAACCTGGCTTCCTTATCTGCAAAATTCAGATGAAAATAGCACCTGAAAGAAAGGGATATTACTAGAATTAAAACAGGTTAGTTTGTTTGAAGTGGTTGAAACAGCCTAACACAATGCACAGATGTGGTGCCCTATTATTAGAAAGGGTGTGGTGCTATCATCCAGATCTCAGGATAGAGGTGGATGGTAGGGTTAGACATAGCATGTCCCCTGAAGGCTCATGTATTCGTGTTCAGAGTTGATGTAATTGAGTCATGAGGGTTGCAATCTCATCATTGTGTAAGTCCATTGTAATGGATTTACTGGGTCGTAACCTAGGCAGGTGGGGCATGGCTGGAGAAGGTGAGTCCCTGGGGGTGTGGCCATAGGGACTGTAGGGACTGTGCTTGTGTCTCAGATTCCCCTGGCTTGCTCTCTCTTGCTTCCAGGCTCCGTTATGTGAGAGCAGAGTCCTTGCTCTCTCCGTCTGGTTCCCACACCCGTGCCCTGAGCGCCCTTCCTCTAAGTTGTGTGGTTAGTTGTTTTGGATTATAGTAGTGGGAATGTTTACTGAGACGGTGGATGACGTGGGCACCTTTATCTTTGCTCTCTTCTGTTTGATGAGCAGCAGAGATTGTGTTGGAGAAATGGGAGCATGTCCTGAGCCCTTTCCTGACCTGGGGAAGGATCCCCTGACCACCATCATACTCTGCAGGGTGAGTGTTGCCTAGGCATTTTTGCAAAGCTTGCTTAGGACTGTAATTTTCAATACAGTCAGAGTAGAGGGACGTGAAGAAAACAAAGGCTTTTGAGGCTTCTGATTATAGCTCTGATGAGAAAACCAGGTGAATTTCCCCTCACTGTATCTCAGCACATGGAGCATCTGGACAGAGCTGCCCAACTGTGAGCACAATAGGGAGAAAAATGAGGGGACAGTGTGCCTGGTGTGTCTGGAAAACCTAAGAACAGGGGGCAATTCCACTCTAGTAATTTATACTCTAGAAAACAAGAAGAATAAACAATAATAAATGCTGGCAAGTATGTGGGGAAATGGGAACTCTTACACACTGTTGGTGGGATTACAAATTAGAGCAGCTATTATGGAGATAAATTTGGAGGTTCCTCAGAAGACTAGGACTAGAACTACCATAAGACTCAGCCATAGCACTCCTGGAATCTTTCCAAAGGAATTGAAGTCAGAACATTATAGTGATAGGTACATAGCCATGCAGCACAATTCACAACAGCCAAACTTTGTAACCAACCTAAGTATCCATCAACAAAGGAATGGGTTACAAAACTGTGGTATGTACGCACAATGAATTTTACTCAGCCATAAAGAAGAGCAAAATTATGTAATTTGCAGAAAAAAGGACAGAACTACAGAACATTATGCTGAGTGAGATCAGCCATTCTCAGAAAGTGAAGAGGCATATGTCTTCTCTCATATGTGTAAGTCAGAAAGAAACTGGGAAACAAAAGAGACTTCAAATGAAGAGATAACAACAGACTAGTTAAAGGGGACCTAGGGAAGGAGGTGAGGAAGAAAGTTAATGAAGGAAACAGTTGAAACAATCCTATGTACATTCATGCAGCTATTGATACTAATTTAAATAGTATGAGTGGGGTGCAGGAGGGAACTGGGCAAAAAAGAAAATAAAACTAAGAAAAGCACAAATTCAATGATGCAAGGCCCTGGAGAATATCATAGAGCTACAGAATCTCAAGGAAAAGCATAAAGGATTATAGCTGGGTATGGTGGCAGTTGCCTGTAATCTCAATACTTGGGAGACTGAAACAGGAGGGTCACAAGTTTGAGGCCAGCCTCAGCAACTTAGCACCATCCTGTTTCAAAATAAAAAAAAAAATAAAAAGGGCTGGAGATATAATTCAGAGGTAGAGTGCCCCTGGTTTCAATCCCCTGTGCCACACAGAAAAATAAAACAACATAACAGATAAAGGATTACTGGCCCTTATGTTTATTAACCGCTGATAATGAAGGCATTCTCCAGGCATTCAGGAAGATGCTACAGAATCTACAAGGCAAATGAAGCTGGAATTGATTCCTTCACCTCCACAGTCAAGGCCAGAAGACAAAAGAACTTGCATAGCTTTCTTTCTTTCCTTCTTTCTTTCTCTTTCCTTTCTTTCTCTCTCATTCTTCTCTCTCTCTCTCTCTCTCTCTCTCTCTCTCTCTCTCTCTCCTTTCTTTCTTCCTTCATAGGTTTCTATGGTAAATAAACTATAAACTAAAACACTTGTCAACTGTCAGTTCCAGCTTGGCACTCGGGCCAGCAAGCACCCATTAGGGGTCCCACAGGCAGCATGAGACTGGATATTTGAATTGAGACTTGGCAGCAAGCTGGTCCTTTAGTGATGCCCAGTTTTTGCATCTTCATTGAATCGACAGGGGCCAGCCACACCTCCTTCTCATGACTTGCACACTTGAAGACAACACTGGGTGTCCACACTTGCTGTTTCTTTGAACAGATCCCCCCAAGCGGCTTCATTAGCCTCTAAGTCTCACCTCTCACCTCACTCCTCATGCAGACTGCCCTGCCGCCTGCTGCTCTGCTCACCGCCTGCCATAGCACCTGTTCACTTCCTTTAAATGCTTTCTCTTTACTAGCTGTCTCCCTCTCACAGAGTGAGCCCCACAGGCTCAGGGGACTTGCTTTCTGTATGCTTAGTACTTGGAGAAGTGCCTGGCACACAGCAGCTGTTTGCTAATCACTACTTGAGGAAGAGGAGTAAAGGAGGGAGGGAGGAAGGAAAAGAAGAAAGATTAAATGAAAATTTGAGCTTATGCCTCATTGGTGGATGGAACGTAAGATGGGTCTAAAGGACTCCAGGTCTACAGTGGGTTGACTAGAAAACAAGAGGAGGACCTGTAGTTGGGTCCCTGAAGAAGTTCATGCATTAGCAATGCAAGAATGTTCAGAGGTAAAACAATTAAGCCAGGGCTGTAACCTCATCAGTGGGTAAATCCATTGATGGATCAACAATCTGAATGGACTTATTGGGCGGTAACTGTAGGCAGGAAGTGTGGCCTTGGGGACTATACCTGTCCCTGGTTCCTTCCTCTGGCTCTCTCTGCTTCTTGGCTACTGTGAGCTAGGAAGCTTTTTCCCACTATACCTTGCCAACATGATGTTTCTGTCTTGGAGCCAGCCCGCCATGGATTGAATCTCTGAAATCATTAACCAGATAAACCTTTCCTCCTCTATGTCATTCTTGTTGGATATTTTGGTTACAGAGACAGAGATAAAAGCTAACTAACACAGAGGAGTATGCATTTGAAAACCATTTCTGAGTCCCAACAAAAGGACACATCATCAATTTTTGTTCTTTGCTTGGGCTGTGAATGAAATGTTATCTTCTGATCCTGCTACTTTTTGAAATTATAATAAGCTACCAATCATTCTTCACAACTCTATAAATACATAAAACTCTGAGTTCTGATAAAACAGAGACTCTTCTGATACAGAACTATTTTTTTGAGTGGCTTGGGGGCAGATAAAATCAATCTTGGGCCAAACTATGACTTATTTTAATGCTTGAACTATATATTTTGTCAGAAAAGGCTCTGTGCTAGCTGATGTGCTTTTTAGAAATCTAAGTTTTCTATTATGTGGCTATTCTCTTAGAAATATGCATTTGATTCTCATTACTCTTGGCAGTTATAAGGCCACTGCAAACTCAGAACTAGGGAATAAAGAAGCATTGCTCTGAGGGAAGAAAGAGTTAAGTTTGTGCAAGTGTCTGTATTGTCAACAGATCAATACAAGAACTTGCATTCTGTGCATCTCTATTTAAAGACACTTTGTTCATTACACATTGTTGATTCACTAACTGAACTCATGGACCACAGCACTGTAGCTCATGTCTCAACGAGCTTACCTAACCCACATATTCTGCCCTTGAAAGAACATCACAGCCTTGCCTTTAGGAACACTGGATAGTACTCCAATACTGTGTTTGGGAGCTATTTTAAGCAGCGGAATCACCTACCAAAAGCACAAAAATGGCACTAAAAGAATGTGGAAAAAACAGCTGTTTACATTTGAAATTAAAACAAGAAGGCAGAGTGTTGCCTCGTCCAACCTCATCTGGGAATGTGTATTGGGTGTCTCATAGTTTTGCTCTTTGGCTATGTCTTCATGCACTCTACAAGAACTGAGTATTGACTTGAGAGGAAACAACTTTTAGCAACTAGGTGAATTAAAATACCTAGAACACACAAAAAAGAGGATTGGCCATATTTTCTAATTTATTTTTATTCACTTTTAAAAATTGATGCATTGTAATCATGCATCATGCCGAACCTCAGGGTGAAAGAAACATGCGAGTGCTAGCACTCGTTTCTATCGAGGTTCCACCCCACTTCCTTCCCTTCCCTACACATAATATTAAATTGGTATCGATAACTTTGTATATGATCATAGGATTATTTAAACTGTTTCCTTTGTCATTTCCCCATCCATTATTTTTCTAGCATCTCTTCTTATTTATCTAAAGTCCTTTTGTTTCCTAGTTCCTCTCTAGCTTCCATGTAGGAGTGAAAACATATGACCCTCACTTTCTGAGACTGGCTGATCTCACTTAGCGTAATATTCTCTGGTTCCACTCATTTAAATTTCTTAAAATGCGAGTGTGAGTTTATGTGATACATTTCAGTGAAGGCATGTACTCCAAAGCAACTAAAGCAACATAGGTTAGAACTGTATCACTGCTATCACTGCCCCTTGATTATGACTCAGAGTCCAACAAAGTTCTGAAGCATTTCCAGCTCATGGTGAATAGATATGAGTTATTATTTAATAAATACTTGTTTTGAGCACTTACACATTCTCTACCATTCTAGAGGCTTTTACAAAACTCAAAACTTATAATAACATGTCATTGCTGATATTCTAATCTGTTGGGTACAGTGCTTGCAGCAGTAGCCCAAAACTCAAGGCTTTAGGACAAATGGTGCATTGATTTGTTCAAACCATTTGTTGAACAAATATTTGCTCATGGATGTACAGTGCTCTTGTAGGCACCTGAGATTCCAGGGAACAAAACAAGATGTGTTCTCTAACCCCAAGGAATTTGCAGTCTGGTATCAGAGACAAGGGTCAATCTTCCAAAGTAGAGTTATTTCTGACTTGGTCACAGAGAATGTCTTAGTCCATGCTTGTGTTACCATTATAGACTAGCTTCGACAGAAGAATTTATAAATAATAGATAATAGGCATTTACCTCTTATGGTCTGGGGTCCAAGAAGTCCAAGAAAAAGGGGCTGGCATCTGGTGAGTGCTTTCTTACTACTGTGTCAGCCCGTGTGGAAGTCAGGAGGATGAAAGAGGGAGAAAGAGATAAAGATGAGAGACAGACTGGCTGGAGTTATTTTTAAAATAAGCACTTAATTCCCATGATAACAGCATTCATGCATTCATGAAGGAATAACCCTCCTTCATAGTTTAGCCAGCTCTCGCTAGACTCTGCCTCCCAGCCCTGTTGCACTGGGGATTAAGTTTCCAACACATACTTCTTAGGGGAGACATTCAAGCCAGAGCAGAGGGGCATTCCTAGGTAGGTGGCACCTGAGATAAACCTTGATGGATCAGTAGATATCCACACACTGAGGAAGGGGACAGCCGGCGGAAGAGGGATGGGAATCCCATCTCCTTTGACCTTTGCCCCCACTGTACTGCAGCAGACCAGAAGTGAGCATGTGAAGAAAGATATTGCACTGGGAGCTCAGCATGGAATGAGATTGCTCAGTGAGAACTTGGAGCAAACTAAGACCGAGGTAGCAAAGGAAACGGGGAGGGAGGAGAGGACCATTGATCTCTGCTTAGACTTGTTTTAGAATTTTTGTGGGTGAAATTTTGTGATAAATAATTTCAGGGATGGAATAGTCCATTGACTAATCTTTTTATAGTCATTTTTGGTTATTATAATAGAATATCAGACACTGGATGGCTTAAGCAATTCAAATGTGTTTCTCATAATTGTGAAGCTGGAAGTATAAGATTAGGAAACTGGCAGATTTAGTGCTTGGTGAGAGACCTCTTCCTGATCTGCAAAAAGCTGGTTTATCTTTGTATTCTTATCTTGAGGGAGCGGGAGGTAGAAAGGAACCCTCCTCATTCAGGTATTAATCCCGTTTATGAGATCTCTACCCTCATGACTTAAAGAATCCACCTCCTGTGGCCATTGCCTTGGGGTTTAGGGTTTCAACATATGAATTTTGGACCCTAAAGGATAACCATTCCTCTACACACCACACTTGAGACACCAAACATGTGAGGTTTATACAACAAGAAATTCTCTACACACACCAACTGGGTGCCTTACCATTTAATTCTCTTCTGATACTACCCAAAGTTATTGGAAAACCCCACTGGATAAGGGCTCAGTCTCACAAAACTGGCCCTAGCTTCACATGCCAATCATAAATGATGGGTCTCCAGAGTACCTACAACTTTTGTCTGACATAGCTACAAATTGAGGGCTCCCATAACTTCCTCCTTAGATTTGACAATTTACTATGATGGCTCGCAGAACTCAGGAAAGCACTAGGACCACATTTGACAATTTATTAGAAAGGATATTACCAGGGATGCTGATGACCAGGCAGTAGAAGAGGTAATAGGGGAAGGTGAAGAGTCCCAGCAGGTGCAGGAGCTTCTGTGTCCTGGAAGTTGGGTTACATGACTGTTCCAGTACATGGATGCATTTACCAGCCTGGACACTCTCTGAATTTCATAGTGAGGGAATTTTTATGGAGGCCTCCCCATGTAGGCATAATCAACTATTAATTCAATTTCCATCCCTTCTTCCATATATAATTTCATATATATAAAATTTCTTATGTCACAGGAGGAAACAAATACTTGGTTTAAAATAATCCTCTTGTGGGGGGTTGTCAACTGCATGAGAGCATGGCTTTGTGGAGAATAATATGATGCTCTTATTTAAATGTGGTTCCATAGACGAAAGTATTTTCTAAATGTTTGAATCTGCTTCAAAAGATTATATCAAGGCCTTTAGAATATGTGACAACATTTAAAAAAAATCCCACAAACTCAGCAGGGTTCTAAATGCTGTTGTGAAAGACATGTCATTTCTATTCTGCATTGGCCTCTGACAATGTTGTAGCAATTCCTTTAAGTCTTTTCTCCCACCCTGAAATCACACTTCTCCCATCCCTTTCTGCACTTGACACTTCCTCCAATTTTCTTGCAGAAATCAACCTGACAGGAACTCCCTTTCTTTGGTGTTTTTGACTTTAGGCATATGTATTTCTCTTTGTTTCCATCTCTCTTTTCTCAAAGAAACAATTATCCATTTTATTTTTGGTCCTGTTTTTCTACCCAAGTAGCTGGGATACAGGCATGTACTGTGGTGTCTGGCTGGTCCTTTGTTTTTTTTATGAAGCTATTTTATTATGGTAAGGACATTTAGCATGAGATCTATCCTCTTAACAAGACTTTAAGTGCATAATCTATTACTGTTGACTCTGGGTACAGTGTTGTAAATCTCAGACTGGAGTGGTGGCTGCCAGGGTCTGGAGTTGTTAATGAATGGCATAAAGTTTCAGTGACGTACGGTGAATGAGCACAGAGGTCTGCCATCCAGCACTGTGCCCTTTCCTTTCTGACTCTCGGCTTAACTTGCTTTTTGGGACAGTCCTTCCCATGCCTCTTCCAGGCGTGCTGCACAGACCATTTTGCTCTTTCTTCAAAGGCTTCTTCTTCTGACATCAGTAGACACACATTAGCAGCCTCCATCCCAAAACACGAGTTCTTGAATTTCTTTCTTTTCTAGTTACCGCTTCATTTCTCTCCTTCCATATAAGAAGAAAAACTTTTTCAAAGGATATCTGCAAAAGCAATCTATCCTTAGAATTACCAACCATGTGATTTTTAGAGTAACTGGCATATTTCTTGGGCCCACTAAGTGTTTTGGGGTTGTTACTTGTAGGATTTTGAATGAGTGGAGTACATCTCTGTTCTATGAGCTCTCTACTTGATGCATGGTGCAATTTTAGACCATTGAAAGAGCTATGCTATTCTCCACCAGAGTCATTTCTTGGACAGCATGCTCTGTGATGTTGCAAATAACTTCCCCAAGGTAGCAGTCTGAGCTGTTATCAGTCATGTATACCTATTAAGATGAGTATATATGTTGAGAAACCCTAATGTAAAAATGTGAAATCTGAGATGCTCCAAAGTCTGAAACTTTTTGAGTTTCCAATATGAATACACATGCAGAAAATTCTATACTTGACCTGATGTGATGGATCCTGGTCAAAATGCAGGTGTACTAAAAATACCATACAAGAGAGCCCAAGATGGCTTCTGAGTGAAACACCTCTCCTCAGGCGCTGAGAGCTCAAATCAAATCTGCCATAAAAGCAGGTTCTTGATGGAAGAAAAAAAGCAACAAAAAAGTGAACAAAGCAACAAAAATTGAACTACAGCTAAAGAGACTCCAGAAAGCCGACCAGGGAGAACAAAGGAGCCCATCCGTGCAGCAGCGACAGCAGCCATTAAGCTGGCTGCCCAACAAAGGGGTCTATTAACACCGAGATATCTAGTGACCTCCTGCATACCCAGTGACCAGACATGGAGTAAGCGACTCCAGAACTCCACATCCTAATCAGGCGGTGTATTCCCGCACCTTCCACAGTGACCGGAACATGTGGTACCACCAGCATAAGCCCCCGAGGGACCACCCCAGCTCACCTCTCCTTCCTGAGCCGGAGCAGCGATTAACTGCACTGCAGAGCTTGAATCAAAACTGTCACAAAAGCAACTTCTTGACGGAAGGAAAGAAAAGCAAAGCAGCAAAAAAAAGTGAATAAACCAACAAAAGCCGCTGAACAGAACCCAGGGAGAACAAAGGAGCCAGCGTGCGCGGCAGTGGCACATGCCGTGTCCAGCAGTCGCCATCTTGCCAGTCGCCAAGAGCAGCGTCTATTAGCACTAAGACCTTCAATGACCTCCTGCGCACCCAACGACCAGAAGTGGAGTAAGCAACTATGGAATTCCATATCATAATCAGGTGGCGTATCCCCGCAGAATCAAGAGCGATCAAGAACACCTGGGATACCCATCTTAAGCCTGTGGTGAGGACACACCAGATCATGCCTCTCACTGGAACCAGAGCAGCAGGGATCTGTAAGTTAAATTGCACCCCCAGGTGCGGGGACCCCTATACAAAGTGCAGACTCAGTCACCCGCCCTTCAAGCGATTGGAGAGGAGCAGAAGTGCGGGAGGGACACAGGGCATAGAGACCTTCCAGGCAACCTGGAAAATGCCTGGCATATAGATTGCACTCCTGCCACCAGCAAAGGCAGAGAGAGAGAGAAGCAGACAGGCCCTGTGGAGAGCTCAGAGAAACAAGCTTGTGGAGAGGCATCATCAGAACACCCTGCCTGCACTGACAGAGTAAATAAGAATGCCAGAGACACACTTGAAAATTTAATAGAGTTAGCAGACATTTAAAAGCTGAAAATATCCAAGCAGATCCAAAAGGGCTGCAGAGGCCAACTCAGCTCTGTACTTACAAACTAGCAGGGTTTTTGTTCTTGTTTCTTGTTGTTGCTTTTGTGTGTGTGGTGTGTGTGTGTGTGTGCGTGTGTGTGTGTGTTTTATCTGTTTTTACTCTGTTTTCATTTTGCATTGCCTTGATTTATTTATGTTTGTTTGGATGATTGGTTGCCTTGTTATTTTTTGCTTAGTTTGTTGACTCTCCTCCTTATCCCTTTTATGAGCTTTCCTCCTTCTCTCCCATCTATATTCTTCTCCTCAACACTTTTTCTCTTCTCTTTTCTTTTTAATTTTTTCCCTGTCTCATATCAAGACCATCTCATACTACCACACCTAAAACTACATTGACTACCACAATCCCCCAAGGTATCTACCATCTCTAATCTTTATAATATATCATGCCCATTTCTAAGAGGGGAAGAGCCCTAAGCTAAGTGCTACTATCCTGGTTTGTGGGAGCTGAGTCCCTAAGAAATGTCGGCATGGCAGGTGCAGGGTCTGTGGTGAGAAAGCGTTGCTATGAGGTTCTGGCCTTGGCATTGGTCACTCAGACTTGGTTGTGAAGGAAGGATAGTTTTGTAGCTACAGACTGCACGTCTTCCTTGGGATTGGTCACAAGTGCAGAAACCTCAGCTCTCCAGCTTCAAGCCTCTGTGAAGGCAGTGCAAAATTGGATGGTGCTGAAACCAGCCTTGTTTGGGGCAGTTTTTGAAGACCATGTGTTATCACACCTGGTAGGTTTTATTTTTTCTTTTAATCCCAAGAGGACAACTTTTTCATATACTCTCATGACAGGCAATCCTATATAGCCGTCTTTCAGTGAGTCTATTTTAGGAATAAATATGGACTGATGTAGGAAAGATATTTTTAACTCTAACATCTACATATATTAAAATTTTTATTTCAATTGATAAAATGATATATGCCTATGTAAAAAATTCAGATAATAGAGAGGTGCTTAAAGTTCAAAGTTCTATGTTGTAATTTCATCCTCATTCTTTCTCTTCCTGGAGAAAACCACACTGAAGTGCTCCATGTCACACACACACACACACACACACACACACACACACACACAGAGTGCGCCTCCCACAAGCATGTGGCATGTTCTAAAGAAGCCTCAGTACTGATGTGCTGACATTCCCGGCCAAATGCCATGGCATACTCTGGGCATGACAGCATGTGTTAGCCAACCCCATGATGACAGATGTTTAGGTTGCCTTCATTTCCTTTTATTTCTTTTCTATTTTAGGTAACACTGAGTGTACATCTTGTACATTTTTTTAGTTTTGCAATCCTAGAGTCCTAGACAGAGAAGAGCAGAGCCAGAGGTGGGGGCACGCCGGTAGTCCCTGGTGCTTACGTGGTATGTGTCAGCACCATTGGCTGAAGGACTCTGCAGCACTTCACAGGGCTGAGTGAGAGTGTTTCCTCTCACAGTCACCTCTTCCCTGCCTCCTCAACATGCACAGTCTGTGATGAACAAGAACACCGGGTTCAGCTTGGCTCCAGGCTGAGGTTTTGATTGTTCTGGGAACATGATCTGGATATTCAGTCTCTCACCAGGGAGCTCCTCCAGCACAGACAGGCCCCTGAGAAGTTCACATGTTCTTGCAAAGACAGGGGGGTGCAGACAGTGTTGAATAACTTTAGCGGAAGACATCAGACTCGATCTGCTGCCAAACACAGGATCAAAGGAATAGCGCGCTCCGTGGACCTGTGGCTTCCCCTAAAACTCCGAGATACTTTAGTTTCTGATATGTCTTTGAATTCTGTATGAAAATTTTACTTTAAAACAATTTTTTTCTCATTCATTGCAAGTCTTTCTGGGTCTACAAGTCCATTTTTCATTGTTGTAACAAAATGCTCGATGCTGGGCATGTATGAAGAAAAGAAGTTTATTTTGCTCAGCTTGGGGAGCTGAATGTCCGAGATCAGGCAGCCTCATATGTCCATGCCCCGTGAGGCTCCTCTGGGCTAGATCACAGTGGATGCCGCCATGGCAGGAACATGTGGGGAGGGGAGAGATCATGTGGTGCAGGAATTCAGGTGCACTCAGGGGCTGGGTTTCCTTTTTTGTAAAAACTCACTCTTGTGGGAGCTAACTCACCCTGGAGACTAACATAAATCCCTTTCAAAGGCCCACAATGATGTAATTACCTCTCACTAAACCCTGCCTTGAACCAGTGAGAACCGGGGACTTAGTGAGACCCTCAGCAACCTAGCGAGACCCTATTTCAAAATAAAAAGCAAAAAGGCCAGGGGTGTAGCTTATAGGTAGAATGTTCCAGGGTTCAATCCCTGGTACCAAAAGGAAAGAAAAAAAGCAGTATATTCAAATGACATGTCCTCTTACTGCCTCATATCCTGAGGGAGCCTCAGTTGGCAAATGACAATCCTTTTGCATTCAGTGCTACACATGATTTCTTTTTCACGTATTTCCCTGGTTTCTAATAATAATGAAATTTGTGACTCTGTGGATTACAGCTAGTGGCTTTTGTTCCTAAGCCTTGGCAGTCTGGCTTCACTGGGACCAAACTATTTTGGGGTTTCACGTTATCATCACACCATGGTTATAGCTGAATAGAGAAAAACCAGCCTTCGAATGAAGGAGGGCTGGAGTCCCTGCTGCCTAAGGTGAAGGAAGAGTCTGGCTTGGACAATGAGAGGGCTGCCCTATTCCTTGGAGTAAGTACAGGTGCTGTGCTGCTTGGCAGAATGCATTTTTCCCCCCAAATGCTCAAACTTCCAATGTTTCCAAATCCTTAGGTGGATCTGGGACAGAATAAATATTTGAATATTTAATTGAACTAGCACAAGCTATTGACTCCTTTATCTAGAGCTGGGATGCAAAGAACAGGAAGGAATGACCTGCGAGTCCAGGAGTCCACAGCGTCCTGGGATTGGTAGGCTACAGTGAGAACAGCTGCGTGTGGCTCTGCAGCGTCCCTCAGCTCCTGACCCCAGCCTCCTCGTACCCTAATCACGTGTGCCCTTAGCAGTATCTTCATCTGCATTTACATCTTGAAAGGGAAGGGCATTTTCCTGGGAGTCACAGAATTAGCACCCGGATCTAGCACTTAGTACTTTGGTTGTGGTATTTATCAGAAAAGGTTAGGTGCAGCTGGGTGTGGTGATGTATGCAAGTATTCCTAGTACTTGGGAGGCCAAGACAGAAGGATTCCAGGTTGGAGGGCAGCCTCAGAAACTTGGTGAGAACCTTAGCAAATTAGCAAGATGATATTTCAAAATAAAAAAAAATTTAAATGGCCGGAATGTGACTTAGAGGAAGAAGGAAGGAAGGAGAAGAAGGAAGGAAGGAAGGAAAGAAGGAAGGAAGAAAGGAAAGGAGGGAGCAGCCCCCAAAGCTCGCTGGTTTAACACTGAAAGATTCATTTTTCATTCACTTCATAGTGGAGGGAGGGTCAGGAGTGTGTAGGTGAGGCCACCCTCCTTTGTCTCTGCCATCTTCTAGGTCCTTGAAGTTCTTCCTTGAATTCCATGACTCTGGCTGGGGAAGACATGGGAGAGAACATACAGAGGACTAAGCAGGTGTTTCAGGGGACCGCCTGGAGAGGTGGCGTAACTCCTCTGCTCACTTTCTCTTTTTTTTTTTGCGATACTGGGGATTGAACTCAGGGGCGTTCTACCTCCGAGCTATACCCCCAGCCCTATTTTTTATTCTTTATTTTGAAACCGAGTCTCACTAAGTTGTGGAGTGCCTCACTAGGTAGCTGAGGCTGGCCGCGAACCCGAATCCTCCGGTCTCAGCCTCCCGAATGCTGGGATTACAAGCGTGTGCCACCACGCCCGGTTCTGCTCACTTTCTATCTGGAACCAGCTACACAGTTACATCCCCCTTCAAAGAAGTAGAGGAAGTATATTTAACTGTGTGACCAGGAAGAAAAAGAAATTGGTTAGGTGAACATATAGCCATTGGCACTAGAGAAATATTGGATAACTTGCTGGGTTAGGCATCTGCCACCTGTGCTGCCCTATACGATTGGTAGGTGATACAGAGTGTAAAAAGAATTCTCTTCTTCTATTACTCCTACAATCAAGTTTACAGGCTACTGAGAGAAATAAGAACCATACAGAGATCATTGTTAACCAGACAGCGGTGATAATTACCTGAAATGAAAAATGGCTTTGGGGGTGTTTTGGGAGTTGATTATTAGAAAATCTCACTTTGGACGAGTGTGTCTCAGGCGTCCCAGGTGCTACCTGACCCAACGCAACACATCAAGTTCCTCCTAACCTGGCACCTCCGTGACAGTCACCTCAGACGAGCTGCATTAATTCCCCCAAACTCCATGTCCCTAACTTTAAAATAGGAGCACTAACCCAAAGAGTAGTAAGAATTTATTTGACACATATTCATGGACCAACCAATTCTGTGTTGATTTTTGTTGTAGTCACTAGGGATACATATTGAGGCAAATAGACAAAAAACTCTGCCTTTGTGGATTTTAATAGGCTATTACATGAGATAAGCTATAAGCTGTCAAATCCAAAGCACATATTTGTTCACAGGTACTGGCGACATGCACGCCCTCCCTGGAGACTGCCCATCTGGGTTGCTGGGGGATTCACTAGCTGCCTGTGCACAAAAGCACCAAGGTAGCGGGGTGTGACGCCATGGTTGTCGTGGTGAAAGCCCCAACGCCCGCAGTCCCTGTGACTTGATCTGCGGTTGGAATAAAGAGCCACCGTGGCTTGTCTTTGGCTAGAGAATCTTGACACACACTCCTTGTTCTTCATAATTAGCAGGCAGGAACCTCCTCTTGTCTGTGTTCTGTAACTCCAGAGGGCAGTGACCTACCTCAGAGGCACTTTCCCAACCCACTCTCACACAAAGGGAATGTCTGAATGTATTTATTTAATCACACAGGAACCCCTCTTGGCTGTTTTTGTGGATTGTAATGATAGACAAGCAGGATAGAAATTTCAGTTCATTAACAGAGGTGTCATGTTTTCTCATTGGGTTCAGGTTCTAAAATCCACACATAAAGTTAGCCAAAATCTGGAGTTGGGGGCCATTTGTTACTTCTCCATGAAATGGCCTCAACAGACTGGCATGTTCCTCGTCAGGAGATTTCTGTACACATTCAAGATATGTTTCGGGCCTTTTTCAATAGCAGACTTACGTTTCTTTTGAATGTGACTGGTGATGAGTAGTCTCAGTTATTGTCAAATTGAAAAACAAATTGGGACTTAGGGGAGACTTGATTTGAAAGTATCATTGCAGGGAGGCAAGGGGGAATTATGGCAGTAGAGGTGGGGTCATTGCCACCGGAGAGTGCTCTGGCAGGAGATCAGCAAGTATTGAAGAACTGGGCAAAAGGGCTTTTTTTTTTTTTTTGGCAGGGAGGAGCAGGCACGGCCAGGAAGAACCTCAAGCTGAGCACGAACCAAAGTTCAGAGGTCTAAGGGAAGAAGAGGAACTTCACCAAAGTCTGGTTAACTAACAAATATTTTGTTCCTATTGACCAGTGGAGACAAAATAATGCAAACAACATTTCTGAGGCAAAGACAGAGATTGGAGGGTGTGTTTCCAGCTGGTCCTAGTCCACAGGTGCATCTTGGAGTCTTGTGGAAGTCATGCTGGGAGCGGGGATGGGGGAGGGTCTGTGCAGTAAGACCTTTGTCCACTACAAAGAACAATGATGGTGGTGTTGGGGGGGGGGGGCGGAGGAGTGTTTCTTACCTTCCCTGTTTTCCAGGATCACAGGGCACAAGTAGAGCTCAATAGTGTTATTATGGTATTCCAGAACTGGAAAGGATTTTAGAGACGATTTAACCCTCTCATTTGACAAATGAAGAAACTGACCCATCAAATTCAAATTCATATAGTAACTGGTAAAAGTCAAGGAGTAGTATGTGCCTAGTACTTCCCCTGCTCAGAGTTATTTGTAATCTTTAGAAATTATGTAGAGGGTAACCGGACAGTCAAATGAGAAGACTCTGAAGATTCTTTGGAAAATAAAAAAAGATGCATTAATTAAGCAAGTAAGATTTAAATAAGATATAAAGTAAGTAGATAAAAATTGAAAATGGATACCCATTCTCTTTCCTGGCAACCCATCTCATTCTTTCAAATTTTCTGACATCCTGTATTTCCTTACTCTGCTCATTTATTGTCTGTCTTCCTGCACTAAAATACAAGCTCCTTGAGAGAAAGAATTCTGGTTTTCTATTTTGTTACTAATGCATTGTCAGTGGCTAGAATGGTTCTTGAGTGCTAGGTACTCAATAAATATTTATTGAGTGATCAATAAGTCCAGGGAGTCAGAAGTCCTGGAAATACACTTCTTAAACATCAACTCTTAAGGAGATGTATTCAGTCAACCCGTGAACATCTATGGAAAGCATCAGTTCTGGGTGCTTAGTGGGATCTGGGTGAAGCTGGGAATGACGCCGACCATGCCCTCTACCAGTACTCTGGTGGAGAAGTCCAGCAGCACCTGGTAACTGATGAATAAGCAAAATACTGAAATAGCAGAGAGTGATGAGGACAAAGCAGAGCACTGAGCAAGGGGGGCGTCTCCTTAGACTGGGAGTCACAGCAGAATCCCCTGGGAATGACATTTAAGCCATGTTGAAAGGATGAGAAGTCAGCCCAGTAAACCGTTCCCTCCCGCAATTCACATTCACACAGTGCTTTGTCTATTTGTAAGTGTTTCTTCATTGGAGAGCCTTGAAGGTTAGGCGCTTTCTTATTGCTGGCTTATTAGGAAGGGTTCAAAAGTTTGTCTTCAGTCTAGAAAAGTATTTTTGCTGTTTATCTGAATAGAGAATAGGAATGCTAATCTTTGAAATTTCTGTTTTAATTTGCATGAAAATCTAGATTCCTAGTGAGTACAATGAATGTGAGTGAATTGGCAAAGGCAGGTGTGTGTGTGTGTGTGTGTGTGTGTGTGTGTGTGTGTGTATTTTCCTCCATCTCTTCAGTATATGGCTAGCAGTTGTTATATATAATCTAGATTTACTGTGCTGAGGTTGGTAGAGGAGCACATGGATCAGATCTTATAGGTTCAGAATTAATCTAGGTTAATGATGATATATCTCTTTAAGTTTTAAATATATATCCTGTCTGTGGAGAAAGGAAGAGGGGAGATAAATTGATTTTATTGAAATGTCAGGAAGTGGTTGGGTGAGTTTGACACATAAATGAGACAATCGCTGAAAAAAATGTTGAAAAGGAACTTTGAGATAATAGGAGTGTTCATTTTAAAAGCCCTTTTGATTTGTGTCAAGTTTGAATAGAATAATAGCTTTAAAAAAGGCTATATCTAAGACCAAAGGTAGATGATAAGAGAAATTTGATGTGTTATATTGTTTTTAAATAATTAAAACAGGTCAATTGCCGCCCCCCCCCCCACCAAGAGCTACTTCTTACTTTCTGCCTGCCTGTTTGCCACCTATAAACCTGGACATTTTAATAACACATGTATAAACATTAAAATATACTAATTGGTACAGCAGAACATGATTCCTATAGAATCCCCATGTAGCCACTGACAGGTCTGGACAGTGATTTTTAAGTTATTTTTCAATGATGACTCCGAGTGAATGTAAGAGAAATCCCTTCCTTCATTCATCAAGTATTTATTTGGCACCCCTATGAGCCTCACAATATGCTAGAGGCTGGGGACATAGAAGTAGAAGCCTCCACCCTCACCCTAGGTAAGCCTCCAGTTCCAAGTCAATAAAGAGCATATACCGTAAGTGCTATGATATCATCAGAAAATAACCCGAAGCCAGATTTGTTTGCACAGTTTACAAATTGATGTGTAAATAGGTTGTAGGATGAAAACGTCAAAGCAACGCTGTGGGTAAATGTTGCTCTCTGCCCTTGATTCATGGAAACCATTACTTGATGGCACATGCTTGTAATCCCCATACTTGGGAGGCTGAGACAGGAGGATCGCTGGTCCCTAGCCAGCCTCAGCAATTTAGCAAGACACTATTTCAAAATAAAAAATAAAAAAGGGCTGGGGGTGTAGTTTGGAGGTAGAATGCCCTTGGGTTTAATCTCCAGTACCAACACACACACACACACACACACACACACACACACACACACACCATGCCAAGGAGGATTTGAGGGACTCCTAGAAATAAAAATACATGTTAAAGAATTTTAACATTAAACCAACTTATGATTTTACTTATATATAAACAAGAGTCTGTGGTTTTAAGGGTATAGTATCATAAACTTATGGTTTTAAGATCATAAACTATGGTTCTTTGTATGCCTCTGTTTTTAATTTTTTCTCATGTATTTTTACATAGTTTAGGCCTTTGTGGAATTTGGGTAACATTCGTGATATGCTTTGTGTGTGTATGTGTGTGCCTGTGGTGTGTGTGTGTGTGTGTGTGTGTGTGTGTGTGTGTGTGTGTTACTGGGAATTGAATCCAGAGGCATTCTACCTCTGAGCTACACCCCCAGACTGATTTTACTTCTCATTTGGAAATAGGATCTCACTAGGTTGCTGAGAGCCTTACTAGATTGCTAATGCTGTCCTCAAACCTGTGATCCTCCTATCTCAGCCTCCCGGGTACTAGGGTTACAAGCATGTACCATCATGCCCAGCTTGTGATGTGTTTTTAATTTCATTCTAAGATGAATTTTTGAAAAGGCACACAAAGCACTCAGCCATGGAAATTTGTGGTCTCCTATTTCCTGCTGCCTGTTTCAATGAGCTAAAATCTCAAATCAAGTCAATATTTTGAGATGAGACCATTTCAGAAGATGTGCCTGCATATCTGTGATCTGTCAGTGGACTCCAACAGATGCTGTTTTCATAATGACAATTTCTAGCAGAGATGAAACAAATGCTGAGGAGTGGAGTTCCTTTTCCCTGTTATATCAGATTAAAATGAAATACTCAGTTCATTTAGCTTTAAACAAACCTGAATAAAAATAGAGACTTTGAAGACAGATGCATTAGATTAGAATAGAGATTCATTTGAAAGTTTGCATTTGCTTTCTCCTGCTCACAATTTGTGGTGCATATCATTTCTCAAGGTGATCTTATAAAACTGGGATCTGATCCTGCCATCTCCAGTGCTTAAAATCCTTCCAACCTACCCCTGTTCTTAGCAACTAAACAGTTTTGTGTGTGTGTGTGTGTATGGTATTGGGGATTGAACTTAGGGGCATTCTACCTCTGAGCTACACCCCCAGTCCTATTTTTTGTTGTTTTTTTTTTTTTTCCGGTACTGGGGATGGAACCCAGGGGCATTCTACCTCTGAGCTATACCCCCAGCTCTATTGTTTCTTCTTTATTTTGAAACAGGGTCTCACTAAGTTGCGGAGTGCCTCACTAAGTAGCTGAGGCTGGCCGCGAACCAGGATCTTCCTGTCTCAGCCTCCCAAATGCTGGGATTACAAGCGTGCGCCACCACGCTCGGTTAGCAACCAAACATTTTAACATTATAGACTAGGTTCTTTCAATTTAGACCCCGCTTGGTTCTTCAATTGAATTTCCTCTTACCCACTGCAATGTCTACTCTTTATGTTTTAGGTTTCAGCCACACTGAAAATCAGGTCTCTGGTGTGCAAATGTGCCCAACTCCTGTGTACATGTTGCCCTTCCTTAATGGCCACACTCCCAGGTTGTTTGCTTTTCCATTGCTGTGACCAGAATACCATATCACAACACAAAGGAGGAAAGTTTTATTTGGCTCATGGCTTCAGAGGTACAGTCCAGAGTCTTCCATCCCCAGGGCAGACGTCATGGGACACAGCATACGGCAGAGGACAACAGCTCATGTCACGGCAGCCAGAAAGCCAAGGGAGTGGCCAGGAGTGACCAGGGACTGACATAGTCTCCAAGGCCACAATCCTATGATCCGTCTCCTCAGCCACACGCCATCCGCGTGAGTTAACACACAGAAAATCCATTCACATCTTTAGTCTTTTCCGTGGACTGAGCAAGTTAGAAATCTCATGATTCAGTGATCTCACCTCTGAACATTCTCGCAGTGCTTTTTCAGGGGACATTCTATAGCTGAATCATAACACTGTTGGTCTCCAGGTCACTGAGGACCCTTTTGTTGGCCTGAGGTATGCTGCCTTCTCCCAGGTCAGTCAGAACCAGGCCACGGAGCCAGTGAAGGGTGCAATACTTCGCTTGGCGAGGCTTGGGGTGAGGTGGTGTTGCAGTCACATGTGGTGCTAGGATGACAGACATGTCTACAGCCTTGACACCCCAACTGTGGTCCAAGGGCTAGTAATCTCACCTGGACACTGCAACGTGCTCAGTCCCCCCTTGGATGTACTGCGCCCATTGCTTTTGAACTACAGGGTGAGTCCAGTGCACACCTGGGAACCATGGGCTTGAGAACCCTGGCTGGGGAGGAGCACGGGCTGGCTCTTCCACATCTCTCCAACTTACTGGAGAAGAATGTGCATTGACAGGAAGCTGTATTTAGAACTAACTTCCTTGATTATGTATGTTCAAATCCATTGACTGAGCTCCTGTGAGTAGGTGGGGAACTATTACAAACAAACAATATCCCTGCTTTCGTAGAGCCTGCATTCCAGATTGGGGGGCGGGGGGGGATGTATTTCCCTCTGTACCCCAGCTGGCTCCCCACCACCCTGCACATATTGGGGAGCTTGGCAGTGACACCTTTATATATGGACATAGCATTATTTCAACTGTTTACTTCATCAGTTTTCCTTTTCCCCTCTCTACCTCCCTCCCTCAATCCCTTTCTACTATTCTACTGGTCTCTCTCCTCATCTATCTGATGACACTTTTGTTTCCCAATTTCTCTCTAGCTTCTACATATGAGAGAAAACACAGGACCCTTGGCTTCCTGAGACGGGTTGATCGTGCTTAGCATCATGTTCTCAAGTTACCTCAATTTTTTTCCTTCAAATGACATAATTTTGTTCTTCTTTATAGCTGAGTAAAATGCCATTGTGTGTCTATAGCACATTTTCTGTATCCATTCATCTGTTGAACATCTAGGTCGGTTCTATAATTTGGCCATTGTGAATCTTTCTGCTATAAACATGAGTATGCATGTATCACTATAGTATTCTGAATTTAATTCCTCTGGAAAATATCAAGGAGTGCTGTATCTGGGTCACATGATGGAGCCTCTCTCGCCTTTTGAGATACTTCTATACTGATCTCCACAGAGGTTATACTAATTTACAATCCCACCAACAGTGTGTTGGAGTTATGTGAACTTTTTTCATCACCTGGTTACTGCTTGGATACTTTCTAAAGCAGTCCGCATTGTCAAGATTTGGAATAAGGTAGGCATTTTGCACTTAAAAAAAGTACATCCTCCAAACACAGCTTCCAAGTGAGCTCTTTTGAGTTGATGTTCCTGCCTCTGTCTTTTTTTATCCAGAGGCATCCATAGACCAGAAGATTGATCTATGTGCTTGTGCTTTTTCTTTTGCCTTAGCATGATATCCTTTAGGATCAATTTAGCTAGTATGGAGTCATGCTAAGATTGATGAGTCTCATGTTCCACTCACTGACTTTCTCTGGCAAACCAATGAGGAGTCTTAGATTTATTTTACTTATTTATTTATTTATATTTTTGTGGTACTGATACATTTTGTGTTGAAATATTCCTTCCTAAGAATTGTGTTCCCATCTTCCCTAAGAAGAATCTTTTATTTATTTTCACATTCTAATTCTTCCTATTTAATAAATTCAGTTCAATTAATCATTATCAGGTATAGACAGTTCCAAATTCAAGTGAAGTCACCTGGGTGAGCCAAACAGGAGCACAAGTTGGTCAGTCCATGCCTTCTGTACAATCTGAGTCACACCTTGACGTGATCGTGAATAGAGCAAATCCAGCTGGTGAGGAGCGTTGTGTTGACCAAGCTAGTCTTGGCTGGTTGGACATGAACAACCCCATTGCAGCATTATATTTCTCAGGTGCTACCTTAGCAGAGTGAAAGATCAGACACTGTTTCTAAAGTGATCAGTCATTATGCTCTCAAAGTACCTGGCATGTTGGGAGAGGTTTTTAAATGATAACCAGGGGTTCTATGACACTGAATTTGTAGTGGCAGTGCGGCCTTGATCTCTGGGTCACTTATGGTAAGATTTCTAGGTGCCTGGCACAGAAATATTAAAATGCTATTATTTGGGTTGATCCTTTACTGGAAACATGAGTTAGAGTTCATTGAGGTGAGTCCTGAGATGAGTCGTGAAGTAGACATTTTCTTTTCTGTTCATGGACCCTTCCCAAGATATCACTTCCCTTCTTCTTCAGAGAGTAGAAACAAATGGTTATTTTCAACCCTCATTTAATTGCCATTTGTTGAAGGATTGCTCTGTAGTGGGTTGCAATCTTTTCTGTCCTTGGAGATACAATGTGAGTAGCATCATACCCATATCAACAGAAATTAAGCATTTGGTGGTGGTGAGTGGAAATTAATGGTGTGATTAGGACAGAGGAGATGTCTTGTGTGGGGCGAGGCCTGGGGCTATCTGAGATGGCACTAGTTCCCTGAAGCTGAAACTTGAACAAAGCATGAGCAAGCCTGATGCTGGAGACACAGGTGGGCTGGGATGAGAGGAGAAATTCCTCAGATGCCAAGTTTGGATCTGGGATTTTGTCTTCTAGGCAACAGTTGATTTTTTTAAAAAAAAATTGGCGTCCTGGGGATTGAACCCAGGGGCATTCTACCTCTGAGCTACACCTCCAGCCCTATTTTTTTAATTCTTCATTTTGAAACAGGGTCTCACTAAGTTGCAGAGGGCCTCACTAGGTAGCTAAGGCTGACTGTGAACTTGTGATCCTCCTGCCTTAGCCTCCCAGGGACTGGGATTACAGTCATGTGCTACCACACCTGACTCAATCATTGGGTGATTTTAAGCAGAGATATAACAATCTTAAAATTTTGCATTTGAAAACATCATTGTGGCAAGAGGGGGAGGGTAGATTAGAAAGGCGTTGTATAGACCTGGACAGAAAGAGGGAGGTTTGGGGGTAAGGAAAGGGCAGGAGCAATGAGCAGAGACTGGAGCCAAGGTTAGAAGGAGTGAGCAGACACCCAGAGGCAGGGCTGTGGGATGGTTAGAAACGTGTTGGCTGCCATAGAGCATCCGGTCATTGGTGAGATGAGCAGGGACTTCAGAAGGGACTGGAGATGCAGAGACAGTCTGAGGAGACAGCTACAGAGACGTGACGTATGGAAGCGTCTATGGAGAGGTGGTCCTTGGAGGAAAGTTTAGGGGAGGAAAAAAGAGTGGTAACTAAGCCAAGAGGGATGAATAGGGAAAGAAACAATCCTGGGAAACAGGAGGAAGAAATAGTACATTGTCTTAAACAATAATTTGCAGCAAACTTCTTGTACATGATCTTATTTGTTTCTCAAAATTTCCCTGTGAAGAAGAGATATTTCCAATCAAAAAGGAGAGAGATGGGATTATAGAATATGTTATTGGTCAGCTTTCTATCACTATAATGAAATACCTGAGAGAATCAACTTATATAGAGAAAAGGTTTATTTGGACTCGTAGTTTTAAATGTCTCAGTCAACAATCAGTCAAACCCATTGCTTAGGGACTTTGGCAGACATGCTGGGTAGTGATGAAGGGAGCAAACTGCTTCACTTGGCCAGGAAGCAAAAGAAGAAGAGGCTGAGGTCCCACTATTCCCTTTGAGGTATGTCCCCAATAACCTAAACTCTTCCTCTGGGCCCCACCTCTTCAAGGTTCCACCACCCCCAGTCGTGCCACCTTAGGGACTAAGCCTTCAACACATGAGCCCTTGGGGACGCTCAAGCTCCAAACAATACACTGGTGGACACTCTCTGAGCTGGCCCGATTGGATTTTAAATGTGCCCCAAACTCATGTGTGTAGCAGTGCAGCCAGGCTTGAGGTGAGATAATATAAAGAGGGTCTCTGGGGGCGTGACCTTGTGACCGAATCTGTCCCTCACTCCCTCTCTCCTCTGTGCTTCCTGCCACCAGCACCCAAAGCCTTGCCCCTGTGGTCCCTGCCTGGGGACCTGCTGAACACAGGCTGATTAAGAATAACCTCCGAAGCCTCCAAAACTGTGAGTTAAACAAATATTTCTTCCTTTAAGTTGCGCTTGTATTTTGGTCACAGTGGGAAATATGCTGACTAAAGCACTGACCAACACCACTGGATCCTGAAGGCTGTGCTCTTCTCAGCAAGGACAGAGCCTGATTCTCCTGCCCGGAATCTGGTCCTATTACCTCCATCACACTGGTTGTTAGAATGTGGTGGAGGTGGTTTCTGGAAATGTCATATGAGGTTGTGTCACATTTCCTCTCAAAGCCCTGCGCTGGGGTCACCCATAGCACATGGAAAAGTCACATGGAGACCACATGAAGGTGCCCTGGTAATGACCGGCCAGCTCTTAGTGACAGTCAACCTTACTGCTCACCAGGAGCATGACCATTTGGCTCCCGAGGGCGGGCTTTCCCTGCTCTGAGCACTTCATCCATGTTAAAGGTAGGGTACCAATCAATGCATTGCTGCACCTAGCATTCATATTCTTACAAAAAACTATGACTATGCAAATAGCACAATTGCCATGCACAAATATCTCCCTAAATATTTAGAATAAAAATTATTGCATGAATAGAGTCTAAAAATGGTTATTAGAAGTCCTTTATAATTTCCTATTTTTTTTCCAGCAGTGAGTTAGGAAGCACAGGGTCCCTTAAGACCTCTCTAGGGTTCCAGGTTGTTTCTTAGTAGTGCATTCGTTTGATTGGGCTGCCAGAGCAAGATGTCCTGAGAGAAGAGATGATTCCATGAAGGGTCTGGAGCAGCTCCTAGTGTAGGAAGGTAGGAAGCACAACTCAGGATTGGTGGGGTCCTTGGCTTACATGACAGTAAAGGATTTCAGCAAGAGTCATTCAGAGACAAAGAGATTCATTTAGGATATCAAGAAGTACACTCAAGGAAGAATGTGGGCCAACTCCGGAGTGAGATACACATTTGGGGGTTCACGACTCTTCTTTTATAGGAGACTTTCATGAGAAGTGGGTAGGAGGAGGTATGTGAGGATGACATCGGTCTGGTAGTAACAAGATGATTTAGGCTGTTTTGGTCATCTTTCAGGAGGGGTCATCTTTTGGAGTCCTGGTCTTCACTATCTTCTCCACCGGTATCTCCTTTTTAAACTCCTCAAAGACAGCTAGCAGTGCCCAAGGAGGTTGCTCCTCTATTTAAACCATTTATAGGTGGGCTGGCTAACAGTGTCCATGTGTCTTTTGTGTGACCTCTGTCCTCTGACCTAGAATAGTTCTGCTTAACTATTTCTAGGTTGGAAAATTAACAGCTCAAAATATTTTGCAAGTGAGTGAGTTTCCAGTATGGTGTCCAGTCACCTTTCCAGATCTTTTGTGGTCTCTTTTGTCTGGTCAATTGGTACTCCTCTGAAGATAGTCAACAGTGCTCAGGGTAATTATCAAAGACTTGTTAATTCCCCAGGAACCTGGAACTAACAGGCCTGGCTTGGAAGGAAGGCCATTGGAGAATGTTTCTCGGGCTTCCATATTGAAGTTTCACTTTCTTTTTTCTCCCTTTCTACATATTTATTTTATTTCTTGTATCCTACCTCAAAAGTACCACAAACTTAGTTATTTAAACAATAGAATTGATTGTCTTGTTGGTTCAGGGGACTAGATATCTGAAACTGAAGTGTCAGCAGGTCTGGTTCCTCCCAAGGGCTGTGCGGGAGGGTCTGGTCCACATCTGTCTCCTAGCTTCTGGTGGTTTTCTGGCAAGTGTTGGTGTTCCTTAACTTCCAGGGGTATCACCCAATCTCTTCCTTGATGGTCACATGATATCCCTGAGTGTGTCTGTTTCCAAAACCCCACTTCCCTTTATAGAGACACAGTCAAATGAGATTAGGGTCCACTTTCACGACCTCACCTTAACTAATTATATCTGCAGTGACTATATTTTCAAATAAGGTCACATACTAAGGTGCTAAGGGGAAGTTAGGACTTTAATATATAGGTTTCAGGGGACACAAATCAATTCATAGCAAATTAGCTTTTATTAAATGTTTCTTGTGGAGAGTCTGCCTGGATGTTTTAAAGGCACTGTAGACCACTATCTTCAAAGGACAACTTTAGAATTGAGGCTAAAGAATTGTTCATGGTACTCGAAAGCATCAGGTTGTTGGTGGAGACATGAACATCAATACATAGCTATAATCAATGTAGCAATTATTATAAGAGAGATCGGTGGAATGTGCCCTGGGGCAGAGAAAGAATTAAAGCTTCCAGGAGGAGGCAGAAGAGGAGGGATTTATGGGTGTACATGTTTCCAAATGAAGAAATCACGGGGAGGCATTGTTGGTGCCTGCAGGGGTGCTAAAGTCTGGAGGGCTGTCTTCTTCATGTCTTGGCTAGAGCATAAGATTTGAACTTGAATGGCAAAAATAGTTGGTACTTGTATACATTTTGTTCTTATATCTTTTATTATTATTTTGAAGGTATATATATGCCTACATTTTACCCTTAAGAAAAATTAGATTTGATTTAGCTTGCCATAGGATCATGAAGGTATACAATCACTACCTATAGTATACTGTGTTGCTAACCTGGGATGTGTGTGCATTCAGTGCATTACATGCATTTTCAACTTACGATGAGTTTATCAGGAAGGAGGCCCATCGTTAATTGAGGGGCATCTATACATTCCTGTGATTTAAGTATCTGCCTCCTGCATTCCTTCCCAGGAAACTGAGGAAGCCTTGAGGTCCTGTTTTGCTCACCGTCCTGATCCTTCTGGTTCAGCACAGATGCCCTGGGGCTGAACAGCTATTTGTGGAATGCAAGAATCCAAGGCCCCTTTTTATTTTCTAACTTCTTAGTGCTGTGGTGGCCATGGCCAGTAAGTGGCATATGCATGACCTTTTATGGGGGTGTGAAGAGCCATGTCCATCCACATGCTCCGGGCTGTCCTCACCTTGGGCTCCTCTTCCCCTGCCTGTTGCTGTCATGTCAGCATGAAGCGCATTAAGAGCAAAGGGTGCTGATTGTTTAGCCTAAACAAATGTGGTGAGGATTTTTCCAGATCCAAGAGTAATAGTCATTAATAGTTTCTCTAACAAAAACCCAAACCAAGGCCAAGTTGACCAAGTGCTTGAAGATCTTGTGAAGTTTGCCTTTAGCCAGCACCAAAGGCAAAGCAGATCCAGACACAGGTTTTCTGCTACTAATTTTGAAGTTTCCATGGAAACAGATGCTGGCTTAGAAAAAAAAAACATAATGTACTAAACATTTATTTTTTTCCAAATGGGAAAGACGGCTGGGCCCTGACCTTGACAGTTTTCTTGTCAAAGAATAAATGAGATGTTTCTGGCAGTCAAGGGAAGAAGCTGACTTTGGGTCTCCTTTGGAGGGGATTTGCTTTGCAGTTCCAACCTGCTGCCAAATTATACGCTGTCACCCTTGCTTCTAAGAGCCAGTGACAAGCAAATATATACAATCTATCAGTTGGCTTTGGAGCAAAGTTTGATTTCTCCTTGCTGGTTGTTGGCTGTTTTATTATCATTCTTTCTTGATTCTATCTCTTCTCTCTCTCTTTTTTAAAAATTCTTCTATCTTTAATAGAATCCAAGGCTCAAAGGTTTGGGAGCTTTCTAAGTGTGTGTTTCTGCCTCCTGTCTGCAATGGTTTGCATAAGTGTCCCCCAAGGCTCAGGTGCTTGGTGCAATTGGGAGGGGGCGGAAGCCTTAAGAGGTGGGCCTCGTGGGAAGAGGTTAGGTCATGGGGCATGCCCTTGAAGGAGATACCGGGACCTGAAGCCCTTTCCACCCTCTCTTTTGCTTTCTGGCCGCCATGGTGAGAGCAGCTTCCTTTGTCACACAAGCCCACTGTGATGTACTGTGCCTCCAGAGGCCCCAAAGCAATGGGCCAGCCACCCATGGACTGAAACCTCCAAACCGTAGCCAAAGTAAACCTTTCCTTTTTTTTTTTTTTTTTGTGGTACTGGGAGTTGAACCTAGGGGCATTCTACCTCCAAGCTACACCCCCAGCCCTATTTTTTATTCTTTATTTTGAAACAGGGTCTCACTAAGTTGAGAGTGCCTCACTAGGTAGCCGAGGCTGGCCTCGAACCTGGATCCTCCAGTCTCAGCCTCCCAAATGCTGGGATTACAAGCGTGAACCACCATGCCTGGCTAAACCTTTCCTTTATTTTAAAGTTGAATTATCTCAGGAATTTTGTCAGTGGTGGAAAGCTGATTAACAAACTCTCCTTCCCCTCCCTATCAGCCAATGCTTCTCCCTCCTCTTCAGCCTCTACCACCGAGAAGAACAAATTACTTCAGAATGACTTGGGGAAGGTATGAAATACCTTTCTCAAACAGTAACTTTTTATTCATTGAAAGAAGTTATTTAATTTTCTTTACACATGAGATATACATAACTTGTTATCATGTCCCATACTGAATCCTCTCTCTTGCAGCCTGAGTGAACTCACAGACACCCAGAGAGCTAGAGAAAGGTACTGTGTATCCCCAGAACCGTGATGTGTCAGGGGGGATGGCCAAGGACAGGTAGATATATGTGCTCTTGATTGGACACGCACTCTTTGGGTAAAGGCTAGAGTAGAAAGTGGGATGGAATATTCTAGATGGAGGCGTGGCTTCTGGGGACATTCCCCAGCTGGTAACAGCTGTGCTTTGGACTTATCTGTGGTTCTGGCACAAGTGAAACATCACCAGACTCTCCACTCTGATGGAGGCCTCCAGGAAGTTCATACCTCTATACCTCCAGGAGGTTCACACCCTGAGGCTCAGCTTCTCATCATCCTCTATACCCTCCTGTGACACCAGACTTCTCTCTGCCGACCCCTGGCTGCCCATTAGGACCCACAGATCACCACACAGTGCTTCAGGCATCAGGAAAGAAGAGCAAGACCACCTCCTTGAGCCCCATGTCAGCTCTCCTGCCCAGATCAATGCTTGACTGCAAATTGCTTTACCATCTTCAGCCCTGTGGAGTCTGCAGAATCCTATACTTTTGGTTGAAGGACTATTGCGGACTCTTACCAAGATATGTTCTAGAGCCAGGCATGCATCCCACTACTGAGCCTATCCTCAATAACTTAGTGAGACCTTGTTTCAGAATTAAAAATAACAATAATAGTAATAATAAGTAAAATTGGGCTGGGAGTGTAGCTCAGAGGTAGAATGCTCCTGGGTTCAATCTCAAGTACCACCAAAAAAAAAAAAAAAAAGATATGTTCTGGAATCAGCTTCTTGTTTGATGCTAAATTATCTCAATTTGTTGTTCCTGATAAAATAGGCTTATACACAAATGCTGTCATGATATAACTGTGTGCATAGAAAAGCCGTAACAACATGGAGGAACAAATTACCAGATGCTGTGCAAATCTGGGTTAGATTGAAAGTCTCTGTGCTTCTTCCAAACATATTGTCTCTAAAAGACAACCTTTCATCACAAGTCAAAGATTTACACATGGGTGATAAATTAAGAGCTGTAGGTTCGAAGCTAAAGTAGAAAGTAAGATATTCTGTATATATCAGGGGTACATTTAAGTCTACATAAAAAGAGAGTGATTGTCATTTTTGTTTTTTCTCACCAAGTTGTAGCTAACTACATGACATGCTCCAAATTGTTCTTATAGTCTAGACTTTAGTGACTCCTTTCAGATGAAGAGGCAAGTCTATAATGTGTGATGCTGAAGACCTTTCTGGCTCTAACTTTTTTTTGTATTATTATGTAAGAACATAGATAATTGAGCCAGGCATGGTGGCACACAAGTGTAATCCTAGTCCTTGGGAGGCTGAGACAGGTTAGAGACCAGGAGTATACTGTAACTAACTGAGACCCTTTTCAATAAAAGGTGAAATAGGGCTAGGGGTGTATCTCAGAAGTAGAATATCCCTGGGTTCGTGTTCTCTCTCTCTCTCTCTCTCTCTCTCTCTCTCTCTCTCTCTCTCTCTCTCACACACACACACACACACACACACACACACACACACACACACATACACACACACGCACACACATGCACACATGATAATTGGGTGAATATTAGCTGAGTTGGAAGGCTAGCAATGGGGAACAGGGAAATACTTTCTTTAGCGGCTTAGAGTCTTGCTGTAGTTGTTTTTATTCAGAAAGAGGAGTTGATATTTCTTCAGTTGGAAGGAAGAATCAGTTTCTACATCTGCCAAGAAGAGGTTGTGTGCGTGTGACATGTGTCCTCCCCAGCACCCACACGCTGGGGTGTGAAGGTGGAGTTCCTCGAGGTCAGCTTTTCTAGGGTTAACAGATGTCAGTTTTCACATCATGCCATTTATGAGACATTTCATATCAGCAGGACTTTACACGATGCTAAAAAATGCTCTCCTTGGCATTATCCGGGGCTGCAGATCTTTCTTATTTTATCTCCTAACACCAGGGAGAGGTTCTTATTTTAAATTATGTCATCATCTTAAAGTTCCCCAAAGGGCAAATTAAAGGAGAAGAAGGATGAGCCTCCCACACTGTCATTGTGTCAGCTTGATACAAACACAGCAAGTAAGATCCAGGGAACTCTGGAATCCAGGGAGCTCATGTATCATTCACGACATACCCCAAACCAAGGAATCATTTAAACTGAAAGCCAAGTAATCAATCAAATAAAATGCCACTACTATGGGGATTCATGGGCTTTTAATAATTGAAATGTTAGTCCATCAGATGGTAAATATTGTTCCTAAGATAGCTTTTGAAAAGTGGAGGCAGGTAGCACGATGGTGAGGTCACAGGCTGCTTCCTTTGGACTTTAGAGCTGTGTGTTCAAGAGGGGCTCGTGGGCACATGAGCAGCTTTACAGCAAGACCCTGTGGTGCCTAGTCATGGAAAAAGGAGAACTGTGTGTGACATATCAAAGGGGGGCCCTAGAAAAGAGACAAACAGGGAGAGAAACAGGGACTATAGCTTTAAATCTAAAAACTCCATGATCACCATCACTCTGAAAGCCTGTTTTCCCCCAAGCCTGAATTCTTAAAAGTCCAGTAAATCTTAGAGCACTGTAAATGCCATTAATTGAAGCATACGGATATTTTTTAGTTTATAGAAGGTATTTTGAGACTCATCCATCAATTAGAGAAAGTCAACCTGAAGATTCTAAGTGTGATCCATCAACCAGGCCATGGCAGCCTAAAGATTCTGAGAAGAACCAGCGCCAACCTTGCCCTGCTCCCTCACTAGGCTCATGCCACCCCATGGAACTCTCAGGCTCACCATTTATGAAGTTTTCAATGAAGGAAGAGCCGTGCTCTCCCCAAGGCACCTGCATGTCTCATTTAGGAGATTGTCCCATTCTCCCTCAAATGTGTAGTATTTCTTGCTTGTCTAATAAACCTGTCTGAAGCTCTACTCTTTGTCTTGGAAATGCATTTCCATCTTGTGTCTGTGCCACGACACATATTTTTAATTTGTACAGCAGCTAATTTTTTATTGGTGCATTTTTAATCATACATCTTGATGAAGTTCAGGGTCATAGAGGCGTACATGCACACAGAACTCACTGAGCCCTGTCCAGTTCCCACCCTACTCCCTCTCCCTCCCCACCTTCCATGCATGATGCTGTGATTGGCTTTGATGAATTTGTGTATGTAGATCATGTCCATTGAAGTGTTTTGTTGGGAGTCATCTTAGAACCGCACTCTGAGATCAACATCTTGGACTGTGTACACAGTACTGGCTGTGTGGGATTTGTCTGCAAGCGGACAGACTTCCAAAGGACCTCATGGAACTGAGAAGACTGCAGACTTTGATGTCTTCTCCATGTACCAGTAATGTTTAACTTTTCCTTCCTCTAGGCTCGTCCCATGACTGCCCTGCTGTCTTTCTTTTTCTAGACCCATGGCAATTTGCTGGCTCCTGTGTTTAATCATCTCTTATGATGCTTTGTTTAAACCTTTTATAAAAGAAAAATACGGGCTGCAAGAGGATAGAAGGTTCATGTAGCCTCCTCTCCAGCCACCCCAAATATCAAATATTAAATATAATGATCATTTTTTCCAAATTATCATATCTGACTCTGAGTCATTTCATGTTAGAGACTTCTAACCAACAACAGCTATTTCTGGTAAGGTTACGGAACAAGTAGCATCCACTACAGTGCTTCCCCCTCCTGCCTCTCTCAGGTCCCCTCCCTCACTCCACTAAGGTTTCTTCCAGCCTAGGTGTCTATCAACAGATGAATGGATTACAAAATTAAGGGATATGCACACAATGGAATTCTACTCGTGAACTTGACCCTTTGACTTCTGTCTTCCATGAACACACTGGAATTCCTGCCCTGGACGTCTGTGGAGGTGCCTGATACAGCATCCTCAGCCTCCTTCCTCTCAACCCCTTCCCTGGGGGACGACCTGCTCCTGGGGTGTGTTTTTTAATTACAAACAAACTAATCAAGAGTGCACACCCTCCCCTTCCACTCTGGGCCACTGTTCTGTAGCCCTAATCATGGTGATAGGTACCAGACAGTTCCTCTGCCTCAGTGCCTGCAGGTTGTTCAGACTTGCTGCAGGGGAGACTTGTCCTGTCTCACCTGCTGCTAGCCTTGGAAACCACAATAATATACCTTGCCCACAGTTCCTTCTTACTCCCTGCCTCCTGCCTAATGCTGGGGATCCCCACATGGCCCCTGAGGCATGGATTCCTTTTTTTGGAAACTATAAGTATCATCCTTATCCATGACAGTTGTCTCTGATCTGTTGATCTCATCATATTGAGAAAAAAAATAATGGAACCCAATGAGATACAGGGTAAGAGGCTGAGGACCCCACACCAGCAAGGTGAGGGCAGCTCTGACTCTCCTGAGGCAGTCCTCAGGCTCTATCCCTGCATGGTATTCTAGTGGGATGTAGGTGGAGTGGGCACGAGATCCCACTGGGTATGGTGGCACATGCCTGTAATCTCAGTACTTGGGAGGTTGAGACAGAGGATCACAGGATGGAGGCCAGCCTCAGAAATTTAGGGAGGTTCTCAGCAACTTTGCAAGACGCTGTTTCAAAATAAAATTAAAGTAGAGCTGGGGGTATAACAGAAGTAGAATGCACCTAAGTTCAGTCCTTAGTACAAAAAAAAAAAAAAAAAAAAAGAAAAGGAAATCGGAAATCTGACTAGGGTATGTGGATGTGATACAGAGGTTGCTGGCCATCTTTTGCTTACCTAGCTGACTTGGGCATTTCCAGTTCTTCATCTGGACATCAGTTGCAAGCCCCATATTTCAGAGATTATGTCACGTGACTTCATTTCCTAATTACAGTAGCCCCTAAACACCCATCTACCCTTTGCAAAACGTTTGACTTTAAATTTTCTTCCCACAAACCTGGAGATGTGCTTATCTCACAGCTGTTTTTCCATGCTTAGCACATCTGATATGGAGCTGGCCCTGGCTGGATATCAGTGGAATGAATGAATGAATGAATGAATGAAGAGTAAAAAGACAAGCAAATTTACAATTGAACTATGAAAGTAGCTTGTCTCAAACCACTCAAAAGCTTATATGGGCTGGGAGAAAAGAGTTTCATGGGTTTCTGTGTAACTGAATCTTGACCTTCCCTCAAGACATTCATGTTCAATTTCCTATAACCTGTGAATGTCACCTTACATGGCAAAAAATGTCTCTAAGGATGTAATTAAGAATCTTATCAAGTTTGGTGGTCCATGCCTGTAATCCCAATACTTGGGAGGCTGACACAGGGGGATCACAGGTTCAAGGCCACTCTCAGCAGCTTAGTGAGGCCCTCAGCCACTTAACAAGACCCTGTCTGATAAGCCAGGTATGGTGGCGCACGCTTGTAATCCCAGTACTTGGGAGGCAGAGACTGGAGGATCCAGGTTCGCAGTCGGCCTCAGCAACTTAGTGAGACTCTCTGCAAAATAAAGAATAAAAAAAAATAGGACTGGTGGTGTAGCTTGGAGGTAGAATGCCTCTGGGTTTATTCCCCAGTAACTAACACACACACACACACACACACACACACACACACACACACACACACGCAAAAAGACCCTGTCTGATAATAAAAATAAAATAGGGCTGGGGGTGTATCTCAGAGGTAGAATGCCTCTGGGTTCAATACCTAGTAACAACAACAAAAAATTAAGAATGTAGAGATGGGGTGAAGCCCTGGTAATATGTAGGACTCAAAATCCAGCCACAAGTATCTCTATAAAAGAGATGCAAAGGAAGAAGACCAATGGAAAAGCAGGAAGCAGAGGCTGGAGGATGTAGCCACGGTGGAGGATTACCAACAGAGCAGGGTGGGAAGAGGGATTCTCTTCCAGAGCCTCCAGAGAAAGCACAGCCCTGCTGACACCTGGAGTTTGAGTTTCTGGCCTCAACCACTCTGAGAGAACACATTTCTGTTGTTTCAAGTCCTAATTTGTCTCAGTTTGCTAGAGTAAACTCAAGAAAGTGATATGATTTCTGAAGGAAATTGGATTGTTTTTTGTTTTTTACAGATAATCCTAAAAGGAGAGTCACCATGGTCATCTGGAGTTGACCCAATGCCAGAGACTTGACCTGGTGGTCTCTGAGTTTCTTTTGCAGCACTTTTCTTTAATGGGAGAAGTGTGGTTCTTGGCTTCCTTTATTTTCTTATGCACATGACTTGGGTGAGTGAGAGGAAGAACATGTTTAAGTGGGACCCCAGAGCACTAGGACACTTTAGATTCGATCACTTTCAGTCCCTTCTGGCACTCACCAATCTATGTTATTGAAATAAGAGGGGACAAATCCTTCAAGGTTCACTATTGCTCATTACATAAGGCTTAGATTTCTTTTTCTACTGAATCAGTATTGAAAAGGAATTTTCAGAGAATTGTTGACTCTAGTGGGATGATCTTTGGAGGTAAAGAAAGCATAATTTGTAGAAAAATGAAACTAAATCCTTACCTCTCAGCCTACACAGATGGATCAAAGACCTGGAAGTTAGACCAGAGACTGTGAAACTATTAGAGGAGGGCATAGGTTCAACACTCCAACATATAGGCACAGGTGGAAACTTCCTCAACAAGATCCCCAAAGCTCAGGAAATTAAAATAAGAATTAATAAGTGGGATGACATTAAGCTAAAAAGTTTCTGCACATCTAAGGAAACTATCAAGAATCTAAAGAGAAAGCCCATGGAATGGGAGAAGATCTTTGCCAGCTATCCCTCTGACAAAGGACTAATACCTAGAATATACAAAGAACTTAAAAGACTTTATACTAAAAAAACAAATAACCCAATCAAAAACTGGGCAACTGAATTGAATAGACATTTCACAAAAGAAGAGATACAATTGGCCAATAGATAAATGAAAACATGTTCAACATCATTAGCAATCAAGGAGATGCAGATCAAAACTACACTGAAATTCCATCTAACCTCAATCAGAATGGCCATCAAGAAGTCAAATAACAATAAATGTTGGTGAGGATGTGGTGAAATAGGAACTCTTCTACACTGTTGGTGGGATTGCAAACTAGTTCAGCTGCTGTGGAGATCAGTGTGGAGATTCCTTAGAAACTGGGAATGGATCCACAATATGATCCAGCTATACTACTCCTGGGTATCTTTCCAAAGGGATTGAAACCAGAGAACTACAGCAATCTATGCATACCCATGTTCATAGCAGCACAATTCACAATAGCCAAATTATGAAACCAATTTAGGTGTCCATCAGCAGATGAATGGATTACAAAATTATGGAAAATACACACAATAGAATTATACTCAGCAATAAAGACGAACAAAATTGTGTCATTTGCAAGAAAAGTGAAAGACCTGGAAAACATTATGTTAAGTGAGATTATACAGTCACAGAAAGTGAAGGGTCATATGTTTTCTCTAATGGGCAAGCTAGGGAGTAACTGGGATACCAGAGGGACTCCAGATAATGGAGGAGAAACCTCAGTGGAGCCAGGGAGGTGGTCTAAGGGAAGGGGAGGAGGAAGAGTGAGGTTCATTAATGGAAATACTATCATCGACTGTGTGTGCATATGGAACAATACCAATGTCAATTTCAGTCCTCTGTATGGTAAAGGGGGGAGATGGGGAGGTGGGGGGGCACAAAGTGCTGTGTGCATGTATGTCATTGTCAACATGATTTACATTATGATGTGAGACCATAATGCACCAATAAAAACACAATAAAATTTGTTTTTCTTGTGTAAAGAAAGCACAATGTGGATTTCTAATGATACTGTATTTAATCCCAGTGAAGATAGGATTTTTGTGTTGTGTGACATTTTTCTTGCTATTTTAATTTATTATAGAGTCCACTTATACTTTTCTTCTTTTTTTGTGATACTGGGGATTGAACATGGAGACATTCTACCTCTGAACTACACCCTTGGTCCTATTTTATGTTTTCATTTTGAAACAGGATCTTGCTAAGTTGCAGAGGCCTCACTAAATTGCTGAGGCTGACCATGAACCTGAGATCCTCCTATCTCAGCCTCCCAAGTACTGGGATTACAGGAGGGTGCCAGTATGCCCTGCTTGTTTTATTTTTTAATCAACCAAGTAAGGTAGAAGAAGCTTTTAAAATCTTAAACAATTTGATCCTTAAATAAGGATAAACTTTGCAAAAAAAAAATACTAGTATACATTATCTAATTATTTAAATATGAAAAGTTAAAATTCTTGGAGTTAGAATCACAAATTATGTATGTATACACACACATATCATGTGTTGTATTTTCTTGTTTCCTAGGTAACTATGAGAACACAGACTGGCAGTCAGAAAGGCAGAACTGTATTTTTTTTTTTCATTTTAAATAGCATAACTGGAGGCTTATTGAAGATGACCACTGAGTGAAACCTCTCTCCTCAGGCACTGTTGAACTCGAATCAAAACTGCTGCAAAAGCAGCATCTTGACAGAAGAAAAAAAGCAGCAAAAACGTGAACAAAGTAATGAAAATTGAAGCACAGCTGAACAGAACCCAGAAAGTGGACCAGGGAGAGTGAAGGAGCCCAGGTGCACGGAAGTGGTGCATGCCACCAAGTGGCAGCCGCCATTGAGCCAGCTGCCCAGAGTGGGGTCTACTAGCACCAAGACATTTAATGACCTCCTGCATACCCAGAGACCAGATGTGGAGTAAGTGACTCCAGAACTCCACACCCTAATCAGGCAGCACATCCCTGCATGATCAACAGTGATCAGAAAGCCTAGGAAAACCAGCTTAAACCCATGGCAGAGACATCCCAGCTCACCTCTCCTGCCAGAGCCAGAGCTGAAGTCAATTGTGCTGTAGAGCTTGAATCAAAACTGCTGCAAAAACAGCTTCTTGATGGAAGAAAAGGGAAAAAAAAGCAGCAAAAAAGTGAACAAAGTAATGAAAATTGAAGCACAGGTGAACAGAACCTAGATAGCAGACCAGGGAGGGTGAAGGAACCCAGGCACATGGCAGTGGTGCATACCCGGAGCGGTGGCTGCCATTGAGCCAGGTGCCCAGAGCGGGGTCTACTAGCACTGAGACATCTAACAACCTCATGCATACCCAGCGACCAGATGTGGAGCAAGCAACTACAGAACCCCACACCCTAATCAGGCAGCATATCCCCGCACGATCTACAGTGACCGGAACTGTCGAGGTCTGGCCCTGGACAGGAGTTGGGGTTTTGTCAACAGGTGTGGAATGAGATGAGGTGGCGAGAATATGGACACACTGAATGCAGTGAAGAAGCGCATCTGATTATTGCTTGTTAGTAGCTGTTTTTATACTATCTTTTTAGCAGTGAAGCATATAGAACAGGAATTTTTATGGACCGATCATCAGACATTTTGAGGACAGTAAACTTGTTTTTCTAAAGGTTAAATGGGTACATCTTTAACTAGAAAAACCATTTCCCAGACATTTAATGGGGTTAAGAAAACAGTAAAGGTTATAAAATACAATACGTATATAAAGATTCTTTTAGTACAAAACAGTGTTAAAGGTTAACGAGGAATAGCCTACATCCATTAGTTTAAATCTTTCCAATTCATATAAGCATGTTTAGCTATACTATTTGTTTAGCTCTTTTAAGCAGTGCTCTTATCTTTTTCTCAGGCAGCTAGAGAGTTAATGTATCCTGTGAGATTCCAGGGAGACAATGTGGGAGTGGGCAAAGACTATCTGTCTTAAAGCCTTGTTTACCCATAGATATAATAGTAGACCTAAATCTCTTTGGCTCATTTATTTTGTCTTTTTACATCTGTGTGTTGAGAGGGAACATAAGGTTGTTTAGTAACTATTTCAGATAAGCTTGAAAAGCCTGTTTTCTGACTAATGTTTGTAAGTGGTTAATGAATTTCTTATGGCTTTGTCTCGAGGCACTGCCTTTTTCAGTTAATGTTAAGAAATCACTGTCTGTCTGGCCACCATCTGTTTCTAAGAAATTTTCCTTTATAATTAATGCAAAAACAAAACCCAAAGCACCCCAAATTCCCAGAATATAACATAATGCAAAGCGGGATATGCCATGCATTCTATCCTTCTTTTGGAATCAACTGCCTTGCAGGAATCCATTGGACCAAGCCTTGCTCAAGACCCAGTTATTAAGGAGCTGTGGTACGGAACACCTGGGACAACCAACTTAAGCCTGCAGCAGGGACACCCCAGCTCACCTCTCCCTCCACAGCCAGAGCAGCACTGAACTGTAAGTTACACTGCGCTCTTGCAGGGGGCCCTGTGCAAAGGACAGACTTGGTTACCTGCCCTTCTAGTGATTGGGACGCTCCCAAACACATTCTATGAAGCCAACTTCACATTAATACCAAAGCCAAATAAAGACAGCTCAAGAAAAGAAAACTATAGGCCTATATCACTGATGAACTTAAATGCAAAACTTCTAAACAAAATACTAGCAATGCACATTCAAAACCACATCAAGAAAATTATACATCATGACCAAGTCAGGTTCATCCCAGGGATACAAGGCTGGTTCAACGTATGGAAAACAATCCATGTAATTCACCACATACACAGAATCACAGACAAAAATCACATGATCATTTCAATTGATGCTGAAAAATCATTTGATAAAATAAAAAGCCCACTCATGCTAAAATCACTGCAGAGAATTGGAATAGAAGGAAAATACCTCAATGTCATAAAGGCAATATACAATAGGCCCACAGTCAACATCATATTAAATGGGGGAAAACTGCAAGAGTTCCCACTAAAATCAGGAACAAGAAAAAGCTGTTAACCATATGCAGGAAAATGGAAATAAACCCCACTTTCTCACCCTGCACAAGAGTCAACTCAAGATGGATCAAAGACCTGGAAGTCAGACCAGAGACCTTGCAGCTACTTGAAGAGGGCATAGGCCCAACACTTTAACACATAGGCACAGGTCAAAACTTTCTCATGATTGGGGTTAGATGGAATCTTAGTGCAATTTTGTTTGCATCTCCTAATTGCTAATGATGTTGAACATTTTTTCATGTATCTATTGGTTGTTTCCTTTCATCATACCCTCCTGCTCTGACAGCCTACTTTCTGCCTCAGAGCTTAACAAGTTAGTGTATATCATTCACAACATTTCTGTGGATTTATATAAAGTATATACATGCATTTAAAGATAAACTGGATTGTCCTTTGCACCTGCATATTTTTCACCAACAATACCACACTGTTTTTGGACAGATTCACCTTGTTTCTCTACTGCAAGTGAAAGAACCAAACTTCATTTAAATTATAGTTGATAAACTGCTGATAAAGTAATTAAATTCCCTTTACCACTACTGATTACAGTTATAGATTTTTAAAGATTTTTCCTGAGTTTCTACGACCAGCATTTGTGTCATGTTGTTTATTTACTCTCTTGTCTTGATGTGAATTACCCATTTTAAGTTAATATTTTGCTGGTGTATTTCTTTCCCATTTTCTCTTTTATTCATATAGTGCTTTTCCTTGACATCTTCTTCCTCCTTCCTCTCTTCCTCTTCCTCCTCCTCCTCCTCCTCTTCTTCTTCTTCTTCTTCTTCTTCTTCTTCTTCTTCTTCTTCTTCTTCGTGTGTGTGTGTGTGTGTGTGTGTGTGTGTGTGTGTGATTGTGTATTAAGACAAGGGGCATCCTACCTCTGAGCTGTACCTCCAGCTATTTGTAGTTTTTGTTTTGAAGCAGGATCTCTCTAGGTTGCTGAGGCTGGTCTTAAACCTGTAATCCTCCTGTATCAGCCTCCCAAGTGCTGGGATTGCAGGCATATACCACCAGGCTCAGATCTTCTTCTTTTGGAATTCCCAAATGAATTTTTCTTCAAGGCTTCAAGGAATGGATGATATATGAGTGAATTTTTAAAAATTATGCATGCTCCCAATTTTTCATATTTAAATACTTGTTTGGCTGAGCACAGCATCTTATTTTGAAAGTCATCTATTTCTTCTAATTTTGTTTTTCAACAGACACTAATTGAGTATTTACCTAATCAGAAGCTGTTTTAGGTGCTGGAATTACAACAGTGAATGAATCAGACAATAATCCCTCCCTATCTGGGGCTGATCAAGCATATCTTACATGCTAATGGATTGTCATTAGAGCTTTGGTATTCAGTGTATATACATAGGTATGTATGTATGTGTACATAGGCATATGTGTATATTCAGTAGACTATACATGTACACACACACTTCTCTATACTCTATATGTTATTGTGGTATTTAGTCACATACAGATATTAGAAATTTGTTGTCCAACTAATTCTTGTGTTATGAGACAAGTATTTAGTATTTCTTTTGACATTGAAGTCCCTGTTTTTCCCCAGAATGTATTTGGATGAGTGTTGGCAGTGGTGTGTATACATACATGAAGGCCTTTTCAAAATACTTTTGTTGGTGCATTGTAACTATACAGTATATTGAGACTCAGAGTGAAAAAAATGTATGTGCCCACATCACTTGTTGTGTTTCTCTCTGCTACTACTCTTCCTCCCCTTCTCTACGTTACTGAGACTGGCAGTGACCCTTTGTAGCATTACTTGAATGTTTGCCTATCTCTATCCTCCTTTTCCCTCCCCATCAGCTACCTCCAATCTCTTTCTACTATTCTACTGGTCGATCTCCCCATTTATTTGAAGTCTCTTTTGTTTCCTATTTTCTTCATAGCTTCTGCATATAAGAAAAAAAAAATATAACCCTTGACTTTCCGAGATTGGCTTTTAAAAAAATTTCTTTGGCATTCTGTGACTTTTTACATGAAGACGCTTCGATTGTTTTCTCCATTGTTTTTTCTTCTAGTCTAATCTCTCAGATGTGTGTACTGCCACACACACACACATTGGTCTTCACTCTCTCTTCTTTTATTGGTGCATTGTAATCATACATCTTCATGAAGTTCATGGTGATGGAAACACACATGTACATGGCACTCATTAAGCCCCCCCAGTTCCCACTCCATTCCTTCCCCCTCCCGTATATCCTTTGTTCAGCACAGTGATGGACTTTGATGAGTTCGTGTATGTACATTATGTCCTGTGAGGTGTTTCTCTTTCCCCCCTCCTTCTCCCTCAATTAGGTCGCCTTCTTCACTCACCTAAGGCTTCTCCTCCTTTGTCTGGAGTCCCTCCTCTGTTCCATTTTCTCCCTAGCTTCTGCATATAAGGGAGACCACCAAACTTTTCACTTTTTGTGATTGACTAATCTCACTTAACATAATGTTTTCCAGTTGCATCCATTTCCCTGCAAATGACATGATTTTTTTCTTCTTTATGGCTGAGTAAAATTCCATTGTGTACATATCCCATAGTTTTGTGATCCATTCATCTGTTGATGGACATCTTGGCTAGTTCCATAGTTTGGTAATTGTGAATTGTGTAGCTACAAACATCGATACACATGTGTTACTCTGTTAGTTTGGTTTCCATTCTTTTGGGTAGATACCCAGAAGTGGTGTAGGTGGGTCATATGATGAGTTCATTCCCATTCTTCTGAGAATCCTCCACACTGTTTTCCAAAGTGTTTGCACTAATTTGCAATCCCAGCAGTGTTATAGAGTTCTTACGTCTCCACATCCTTGTCAGCATTTGTTGTTGTATGTGTTTTTAATGGTTGCCATTCTAATTGAGGTTAGGTGAAATCTCAGGGTAGTTTTGATTTGCTAATGATGTTGAACATTTTTCCATACACTGATTTACCATTTGTATTTTTCTTTGGTGAAGTGTCTCTTTAGTTTACTTGCCTATGTTTTGATTTTCTTATTTGTTTTTTTGGCAGTGAGTTTCTTGAGTTCTCTCTATACTCTAGATATTATTCCTATATCAGAGGAGTTATAATGATACTTGCATGTCCATGTTCACAGCAGCACAATTTACAATAGCCAAATTATGGGACCAGCCTAGATGCTCCTCAGTGGGTGAATGGCCCACAGAACTTTGATATACACACAATAGAATATTACTCAGCCATAAAGAAGAACAAAATTAGACCATTTTCAGGAAATGGATGAAAATATTATGCTAAGTGGGTACATGCAGCCCCACAGAATGAGTATATGTATTTTTCTCTTCTATGTAGAAGCTAGAGAGATATTTGGCAATAAGGGCAGCATCAGGTAGATGAACAGAGACTAAAGGGGAATGATCGGGGTGACTAGGGAAGGGAGGAGATGAAGTTATGAAGAAGCAATAATAGAAATAATGCTATGGATGTATGCAAAAATGCCAATCCCAATCTCAAAGCTTGTGGGGTGAGGGTGGGAGGGACCCAGTGGGGGAGCAACAAGAGTGTGTGCATGTATTTTCTAACACTCCCTACCCCAATAGATACACTGTTATAATGCACCCAATATAAAAGAATATATATATGTAGAAAAGGTTTCTAGCAAAGAAACACACAGACAAAAAGAACCTTTTTGTAACAACCCAAGAGCACTGCTGTGCCCTCATCGTGGCTAGGGAGGAGATAAACGTCTTCTTCTCTCATTAGAATATTTCAGTGTCAGGGATCGTACAACCAATCATGCAAGCACTGCGTCCTGAGTCTGTGCTAGGCAGTTATAAGGTGCTTTGCCTGCAAGATCTCACTTCAATTCTCCCAACAACGGTAAGAATTCAGTGAGTTCACACTTCATTCTTATCAAACTGCCTCACATAGCAATGATTCAGTCAGAGATGGGCCACATATATGCTGGTGATCTCGGAAGATTACAATGGAGGGTTGGGGAGTAGCTCAGTTGCAGAAGGCTTGCCTGGCATGCATGAGGCCCTGGGTTTGATCTTTAGGATTATGACATTTATCTATCTATCTATCTATCTATCTATCTATCTATCTATCTATCTATCTATCTATCTATCTGTCTATCTATCTATATATAGAGAGAGAGAGAAAGAAAGAAGAAGAAGACGACGAAGAAGAAGAAGAAGAAGAAGAAGAAGAAGAAGAAGAAGAGAAGAAGAAAAAGGAGGAGGAGGAGGAGGAGGAGGAGGAAGAAGAAGAAGAAGAAGAAGAAGAAGAAGAAGAAGAAGAAGAAGAAGAAAAAGAAGAAAAAGAAGGAGGAGGAGGAGGAGGAGGAGGAGGAGGAAGAAGAAGAAGAAGAAGAAGAAGAAGAAGAAGAAGAAGAAGAAGAAGAAGAAGAAGAAAAAGAAGAAAAAGAAGGAGGAGGAGGAGGAGGAGGAGGATGGAGGAGGAGAGGAGACTGGAGGCCAAGCATCACTATTATCTGGTGATGCTGTATCAGTAGCAAGGATAGTTCGGGTGTTACTCACATGCTTAGAGTGATGCTGTTGTAACCAACTCACTGCCAGTCACGTACTGTAGCCTAAGTCTGGGGGGTGGGGTATCTCAGAGGTAGAACGCTTGCCTTGAGTGCATGAGGCATGGGGTTTGATACCCCCCCCCCACATACACATACAGATACACTTGTAGCATATATAATTATCTACCATGTCTAATACTTGATAATGATAATAAATGACTGTTACTGGTTTATGCATTTACTATAGTACACTTTATTTTTTTGTGGAACTAGAGATTGAACCCAGGGGCATTCTGCCTCCCAGCTATGCCCCCAGCCCATTTTATTTTTTATTTTGAAATGGGGTCTTCCTAAGTTGCTGCAGCTGGCCTCCAACCTGTGATCCTTCTGTGTCAGCCTCCCAAATACTAGGACTACTGGTGTGCACCACTATGCCTGCCTCTGCACAATATTTATTATTATTTTAGAGTGGGATCCTTCTGATTATTAATACGAGTTTGCACACTTTCTAGCAGTGGTCTGACGTACCTCAGATTTACCACTCCTCTTGATTCCATCAAGAGGCCACATTGAGCGTCTGACCTGTACAGTCTGGGTTTGGGTGAGTGTGCTTTGTGATGTTTGCATAATGATGAACCCCACCTAACCAATATATTTCTTAGACTGTAATCTTGTCTTTAAGTGACACAGGACTGTATTATAAAAGCCAGACTATCTGTTTGGTACAGATTAAAACCCATGTTGAGGAGGGTTAGTAACTAACAAAAGCTGGATGAAAAATAGATAATGTAGTTTAGAGGTAATCCAGATACGTCTGCCCCTAACGCCACTGATCTCTCAGTAAGTAAAGTTACTTTCATGGGGCTTAGAAGTTTGGTTTATTTTTTAGCTATTCCAATGTGGCCTTCCTATCATTCAGTCTTCAATACCCAGATACTTTTCACCCACTTACAATACTTAATAAAACATAGCAAAAATGTTCTACCTTAAAGTTACACCCTGTGTCCAATTTTATTTCTTATTTGGAAACAGAGTCTCGCTAGGTTGATGAGAGTCTCACAGTACTTGCTGAGGCTGTCCTTGAACTTGTGATCCTCCTGTATCAACCTCCCAAGTACAGGGATTACAGGAAACCATCACCACACCTGGCTGTAAGATTTTCTTTGCTGTTGTCATAGTAGACATTTGTTTCCTGTCTTCCCAACATTAATTCCCACTTCACTTCTCCTTATAATCTCCATTTCTCCGTCCAACTATGGTTCCAAGGCAGGTCTGAAACTTACTTCTATCTATTACTCAGTCTCTCTGGACACAGGGAGTGGCTCTGCAATGGCCATGTGACCTATTCAGAATCACAGAGATGTGGTGACAAATTGGCCCTGGGGAAAGAGGAACTTCCCCATGTTGGGGGCAGGCACTGGAAGAGATGTTCTTTCTTGTTCTGAGTGATGTGGTTTAGGATATGAGGCTCCAAGTTACTGCAGACATCCACAACAGCAAGGGAGTCCCCAGAGGGGACCCCTTAGCTCAGTCAAGTAAATGCATGAAGTTAACCGCCATGCTGCTCCTCACGTGGAAGGAATTCGTTATTGCTATTAATGACAAGAGTGACTAGCTGGGAAAGCCTTTCTTGTTCATTTCGATTCATGGCTATCTCAGGAGCAATTATAAAGCAGTTTTCATTTAAACAGTTGATATTGTGAAAATATTTTCTCCCCAGGGTGATAGAGTTAGTATATCCCTAAATTATTTAAAGGATTCAGATTCTGGTTAACTGAGGTTGGTTATAAATAGTAATCTTAAATTGTTCATTGCTCAGACCCTCACAGAACCACGTAATTCATTTTGTCTAGATACGCATCTCTCATCTAGCAGCTGTATTTGCTGATACTGATGGTGAATTGTTTAACCTTTTGAAACCATTTTCTGTAATTCTAGGGTGATATTTGCACACGTACTTGGCTTTCTTTATAAATAAGCTAGATAAAGCTTATTCCAGAATGTTAGTACATGTGGAAAAGCTAGGACCTGAGGACAGACTGATTTTTTTCATAATTTCAAGAAGTCAGGCCAGAGACCTTGCAGCTACTTGACGAGGGCATAGGCCCAACACTTCAACACATAGGCACAGGTAAAAGTTTTCTCAACAAGACCTCAAAGGCACAAGCAACTCAAAGGAAGATCAATACATGGGATTTCATTAAATTGAAGAGCTTCTGTGCAGCAAAGGAAACTATCAAGAACATCAACAGAGAGCCCACAAAGTGGGAGAAAATTTTTGCCAGCTACTCTTCTGATAGAGGACTAATATCTAAAATATACAGAGAACTCAAAAAATTCACAGCTAAGAAAACAAATAACCCAATCAAAAAATGGGCAAAGGATCTAAATAGACACTTCATAAAAGAAGAAACACAAATGGCCAATAAATGTATGAGGAAATGTTCAACATCATTAGCAATCAGAGAGATGCAGATCAAAACTATGCTGAGATTTTACCTAATCCAAATTAGAATGGAAATCATCAAGAACACAAACAACAACAAATGCTGGCGAGGGTGTGGAGAAGTGGGAACCCTAATACATTGTTGGTGGGAATGCAGATTAGTGCAACCACTTTGGAAAACAGTATGGAGGATCCTCAGACGAATGGGAATGAACCTACCATATGATCCAGCAATACCACTTCAGGGTATCTACCCAAAAGAATGGAAACTAAACTATCAGACCAGTGCGTGTGTATTTATGTTTATAGCTGCACAATTCACAATAGCCAAACTATGGAAGCAGCCAAGATGTCCATCGACAGATGAATGGATTACAAAACTATGGGATATGTATACAATGGAATTTTACTCAGCTATAAAGAAGAACAAAATCATGTTATTTGCAGGGAAATGGATGCAACTGGAAAACATTATGCTAAGTGAGATTAGTCAGTCACAAAAAGTAAAAAGTTGTATGCTCTCCCTAATATGTGGAAGCTAGGGAGAAAGTGGGACATAAGAGGGACTCCAGGGGAAGAAGGAGAATCCTTACATGAGTAAAGAAGTTGACTTCACTGAAGGTGATGGATGCGGGGCAGGGGAGAAACACCCTAATGCACATGATAAACTTTCACAAACAGATCAAAGTCAATCACTAAACTGAACTTGAGAAGGAGGGAGGAGGAGGGAGTGGGGCCGGAATTGGGGAAGGAGTTAAATGAGAAATGTGTGCATGGATGCCTTTACCAGCTTGTACGTAACAAAGATGTATGATTACAATGCACCAATAAAAATAAATAAATAAATAAAAGATATGATTTGAAAAAATAATGGTTTATTCTGCAAACAAACTTCAAACCATTTGCTTGCCAACACTGTAATGTATGAAAAGGGCAAGTTTAACATTTCTTTTTAATATTTTACTGTCATAAATAGAATGGTACTTAAGAGATTAATCTTACTGATTTTTTTTCAGTTGGACTGAAGTCAATTGGGGTATAGCTTCCATTAAGAGCAAGAACAAGGAAGAGGTCATGGGGCACACTGCAGCACTGAAATGATTAAGATTTGTAGCCAGTTAAGATCATTGTGAGTTATTTCCAAGATTCACTGGTTTCCTAAAGAAGAAAAGAAAGGTTTCAATCCCGCATTAAGAAACCTTCCCAGGTCTGTTTTCCAGCCTTTTTGAGGAGTAGGGAAAAGATTTTCCTTATACTTTTATGAAAATGACAATGAAACTTGGAACATCCTAACTCAAAATATTACCTTAAATAACTCTCTTTGTTTCTCACTGTGGGGCTTTCTTTAGAAAGAAATTGGAAATCATGCAGAAGGGGAAAATAGTGGAGAGTCTACAATATAAACACCATCTGAAAAGACAGAAGGCCAAGGAAAATCAGCTCTGCCAGAGACTTGGGGTTTGTGCAGCCAGCCAGCTTTGGAAAATGGATTTGAGGAAGGCTGTTGTCTGCTGCTTCTGCACAGATGTGACACTGTGGCTGATATGAAGGAGGAAGAGGAGAAAGGGATGCTTAGAGCAGATGTTTGTTGATTACTGTGAAAAACAACCAGTGACTGCGTGTCTGGTTTCATGGTGGCCATGTTGAAATGAGAAGCTTGACCAGGAGGGACGTGGGGGGAGTGTGTGCCACAGAAGGAAAGACGTGGCCTCCAGGGTGAGGTCTGTCTAGAACCGTGGCCTGGGGCATGCTGTTCAACCTCAGCCTGTCTCTACACTGGCTTCCCCCTTCCTCAGAAGCCGAGGTGAGAGGGTGGCAGGTGAGGGCTGAGAATGTGTAGACATTGCAGGAAAGGCTTTGCGTGTTCATGGGAGGGGGCAGTGTGGTGAGGACGTGGCGCACTGAGGAGGCAGCTGGAGATGGAGATTCAGAAACAGGGGTGACCCTATTGGTTAGAGTGTTTGAATGACCAGGAGTTTCATACAGAGAAGTTGCTGGAGAGTTTTAAGGGACGGAATTATGTGGACATATTTTATTTCATACACATTATTATTATTATTATTATTATTATTATTATTATTCAGTATTGGGGCTTGAACCCATGAAATTTCACCTCTGAGCTACACCCTCAGCCCTTCTTTATTTTTTGAAACAGTTTCACTAATTTGTTAATGGTTGTGCTAAATTGCTGAAACTGTCCTTGAACCTGCAATCCTCCTGCCTCAGCCTCCCAATACAGAGATTACAGGCATGTGCCACCATACCTGGCTTAATAAACATTATATTTTAGAGCAGTTTTAGGTTTCCAGAAGAATTGCACAGATGACACAGGAAGTTCCCAGACATCCCACACCTACCTATGTCTGTTATTACTATCTTGCATTACTGTGGCACATTTGTAGCATACTAATGAATTGGAATCAATACATCACTATTAACTGATGCCCACAGATTGTTCAGATGTCTTTGACTCAATGTCCCCATTTTGTTCCCGGATCCCACCCAGGACCCTGTACTGCATTTACTTATCATGTCTCCTTCGGCTCCTTTTGTTTGCGGTGGTTTCTCAGGCCTTCCTTGCTTCTTGGATAACCTCCGTCATCTGGAAGAGGACTGTGCAGGAATCTAGTAGCTTGTCTTTCTACTGGCAGTTTTTCTGTCTTCCTCACGACTAGATTAGGGTTACAAGTCACATAGGTAAAGTGCTCTGTTCATCACATAATATCAAAAACATATGCATCAGTGTGGAGAGAAGGCAGAGCCCTGCTCTGAGTGAATCCATGATGTATGGGACAGCAGTTTTCAGGCAGCGTTTAACTTGAATTATTCCATTTTGTAAAGCAGCAGTTTGCCATGAGTTACTCCACTTTGAGTGCAAGTGGCAAGGTGGAATGGCTCTACACCTTGTTTGTCCAAGTAAACAACCACCATCTATCTACAAAGCACAATCGCAAGGCACAAAATGATTAGTTGTGCTAAGCCAGGCATGGTGGCACATGCCTCTAATTCCTACTTGGGAGGCTGAGCCAGGAGGATCACAGGTTCCAGGCCAGTTTCAGCAATTTAGTGAGACCCTCAGCAACTTAGCAAGACCCTGTTTTAAAATAAAAACCAGAAAGGGCTAGGGGTGGATCTCAGAGGTAAAATGCCCCTGGGTTCAATCTCCAGTACCAAAAACTGTTAATTAGTTAATTAATTAATTGTGCTAATAAAAATGACCACCTATGAACTAACTGAATTAAGTCAGAAGCACATGGATGCACGGAGCAACAACTCCATGTCAGAGGAACCGGGCCGATGAGCTTTTCACTTCTACCAGGTGTAACCGCTGCACCTGAAACCCTCAGCAGTACCCAAGACAGTGGTCCTGCAGCACAGCAGCCTGTTGTCCGATTGCCTGGTGAACGCACCATGGTCTACAATGGTGATCACCATTAATGTTGATCATCTTCTGACCTGCTTTGCCAGCTTCTCCACAGAGAATCTGGTCTTTTTTTCCCTTTCCACCTTGTGTTCTTTACAAGAAAGTCATGTGGCATAGTCTCCGCTTCAGGAACGAGGGGGTATTTTTGTACCTCCTGGAGGACCAGGTAGTTGCATAAATCATTTGGAAATCTGCATGGGATATCTGCCTTTTCTCCCTCACTTCTGTATTTATTAGATTGGCTATTTTTATTGGTTCGGGCTCATGGACATTAATTTTATGCTTTGTATGACATGATAATCAGGTACTGCTTTATTTTGTTGTGGCCTTTGTGAGTTCTTTCAGTTTGTTCCTGTGTCCTCTTGACATAACCCCATGTTGTAGATGTCTGTAATTTTATGTTGCCTTGGCATTCATTTTGAATACAGGTTTCCCTTTCTCATACCAGAAGCAGGACTTAGTCACCTAGTTTCCAGGTCCCCCACCTCCTTCAGCTCCTCAGCCTGGTCAACTCTGATCTCTGACGTATGGGCTCACACCTGGTGACCACTTAACTCTGGAAGATGCCACACGAATCCTCAGGCCCCACAGGAACTGCCCAGATATGATGTAGTGACCACCTCTGGTTAAATTTTCTAACTCTTGACTCTATCAGAGCAGTAATTCTCACATTTATTTATTGCAAAGTATTAGTATATACCTTTATGCACTATGAGAGATTCCTAAATAGCTCAAGTGAATATCCCTAGCCAGTAAGAGATTAGGTCATTGTTATGGTTTGGATTTATGACATGTCCTCCAGACCTCATGGAGACAAGGCAGCCATATTGTTATGACATGTCCTCCAGACCTCATGGAGACAAGGCAGCCATATTGGGGGCCGGGCTTGGTTGCAGAAGAGAGTCTCCTGGGAGTGTGGCCTCTGGGAGTCTATATGGTTCCTCCTTCTCTTGCTTTCTCTCTGCTTCTGGCCTCCTTCGGTGCCATGGGAGCAGCGCTCTTATATGCATGCTTGCTCTGCTCTCTGCGCTGTTCCTTCAGCTCCACAGACTTCACCTGACCTCACATGGACTGAAACACTGAAATCTCCAGAACTGTGAGCAAGTAAATCTTCTCTCGTCTAGATTGTGGTGATCAGGTATTGTGGATTAAAGCAGTGAGAATGCTGACTGAACAGCCATCTCAAAACCAAAACAACTGAGTCGGGCGTGGTGGCGCACGCTTGTAATCCCAGCATTTGGGAGGCTGAGACCGGAGGATCCGGGTTCGTGGCCAGCCTCAGCTACCTAGTGAGGCACTCCACAACTTAGTGAGACTCGGTTTCAAAATAAAGAATAAAAAATAGGGCTGGGGGTGTAGCTCGGAGGTAGAATGCCTCTGAGTTCAATCCCCAGTACCGCAAACAAACAAACAAACAAAAACACCAAAACAACAAACTCTGCTTAAAGGTCCTGTGCATCCTTGAATGGGAGCCCCACATTTCTAAGCTCTCCATGGTTTATGCACTATAAAGGAAGACAGGCATAGCCATGGGCTCTGAGATATGGGAGCTCACGCTGTCCTGGGCAGGTGGTACACCACATTTTGTATTCATAAGAGCCTTTCAAGAACAGGCAAATGGCTCCTAACCCAGAAGAAAATAATCCTACTTAATGTAAACCCTACATTTTTAAAATAAGAAAGCCATCAATAAGATATGAACTGCTGATCTTTTTCAAAAATCTACGCAAATAATATAAAGAAAAAAAGGCTTTTGGAAGAAGCCTGTGCCCAGTTATATTTCTAAAAGGGTTATCACATTTCCTTTAGGAAATCAAAACAATTTTTTTGGTACATTGAATATTACCATTAGGACCCAAATTTATTTTCAGACACTGGTGTGAGCATAGAAAGTATATTTTGCCATTATCACAATTGAATAAGAATTATCTCTCTTCCAGGGTCTCCTTTTGCTCTGAGCAGACATTTGAGATAAAATGACCTCCTTATGATCACTTACGTTTTCAAATAGAATCTGAAACCCTTGTGCCACCAGAATTAGAGTATGGATGGATGATATTTAACAAAAACAGCTGCTAGGGTTTGATTGTACCCCTCAGCTGTCATGCGATTGGGAAGTGATTAGGTCATAAGGGTGTATCCCTCCCTCATCAGTAGATTGATTCTCTCATGGATAAATAGATGATCTCAAATTCATTCATAAATAGGTTGAAGAGTAATGGGTCAGGAGTGGCTTTGTCATAAAAGTGAACTCTGTCTATCATGCTTACTGTATGTGGCCTTCTGATGCTATCCATCATGTTATGGTGCATCAGGAAGGCACCCAAGGTAGGGGTGTAGGCTCCAGAATCGTGATCCAAAATAAACCTCTTTCCTTATTAGTTATCCAGTCTCATGCATTTTGTTACAGCAACAAAATCTGGACAAAGAGAGCAAGTGAGCAGGGAAACTCCAAACAGCTGCTTTGGACAATGCTATAACCTGATTTTGGTCCTGGGACAGGAAGCTACTGGCATATGGTTTTGGTAAGGTAGTCTTTTGTGGCAGACACTGGGTTCACTATACTGACCCTGGATTTACAGGCATTAGAATATAAAAGCTTCAGAGTAGTAGTCGGTGTTTTGTGATGTTTTACATTCTAGAGCCCAGCATGGTCCTGTTTCATGGTGGGCTGCAAAGAAATGCAGATGTCTGCTGGGCACAGCGGCATACCCTGTAATCCCAGCAATTTGAAAGGCTAAGGCAGAAGGAATGTAAGTTCAAGGCCAGCCTCAACAACTTAGCAAGACCTTGTCTCAAAATAAAAAATAAAAAGGGTTGGGGGTGTGCCTCAGTGGTAGAGTGAACCTAAGCTTGATTTTCAGGACTAAAAAAAAAAAAATGCAGACATCCTTTAATTGCATGGCTGGCTGGCTGAATGAATGAATAGAAGAGACAAACTTTTCCATCCCTAACCACCTCTCCTGCTCTCAAACCACAGGAGAGGAGAAAAGAGGGTATAACTAGTCCTGCAGAAGCCCACAGGAAGTTACCCATCATAGAAGCTAAGGTTTGTAGAGAAGGGAGAGGCTTTATTCCCTTCCATGCTACTTGATGAAACACTACAGAATAAATGTGAGCTCATTTATTCTAAATCTCTCTCTTTATACTGAGGCTGTGGAAATTTAAATGACTTTCCTCAAGTCACTCAGCTCATTAAGTTGTGGAGGGGGTGGCAAGATTCCCACCGAGCCGTGAGCTGAGGCTGCAGGAGGCTGGAGCTGGACTTCAGCTCAAGGTTTCTTAGGTTAGAGGCAATGGCCTGTGCATTCTTGGGGGGGAAATTGTGGCTTAGCCATTTCCCAGCCTTCAGTGTTTAGAATTAAGTCCTAATGTGGGTCCCTTTTTGCATTGCTAAAATGAATTTGAGATCATCAGCCTTTTCTGTTTTTACTATATGCAACTGTTTTATTAGGGAAATGTATGTTCCCCATTTTTTTCTTCTCTGAAGTTGCTTCTGAGCCATTGCCCTATGTGTGGCCTCAGGATGTCCCTCGGAAGCCATCAGCCTCTCATGTTTCTCTCATGTTTTCTTGTGTTTGATGCATGACCCTCTTTTATTCTCAACGAAGAAAATTAATTGGTGCTTGGTGAGCTGACAATTATTTCATTAGCTGTGGCTAATCTCTTCTTGATTTTCAATATGCTATTTTAAAATGTTATAATTATTTGAAGTAGTCCTAGGAAGGCTGCATTATTTTCTTCCTTTTTAAATTCCCAAATTTTAGCCAGGTGTGGTGGCATACAACTGTATTCCCAGTACTTGGGAAGCTGAGATAGGAGAACTGCAGCTTCAAGGACAGCCCCAGTAAGTCATGAGACTCTCATCAACTTAGTGAGACCCTGTTTCAAAATAAGAATAAAATAGAGCTGGGGGTGTATCTCAGAGGCAGAATGCCCCTGAGCTCAATTCTCAATACAATAGATTAAATAAATAAATTCCAAAAATTTTAAAATAAGTACATTATAACTATGTATAAGTGGGATTAATTGGTACTTGTTTGCACATGCGTATGCATATTTTCGTGTGTATGTGTGGTGTTCGTGATTAACTCTGAGCTACAACCCCAGCCCTATTTTTTTTTAATTGAAAACAGTGTCTCACTAGGTTGTAAGGGTCTCACTAAGTTGTTGAGGCTGTCCTAGAACCTTTCATCCGTCTCGGCCTCCAAAGTACTGAGATTCTAGGCATGTTTCACCATGCCTGGCTGCACAATTTTTTTTTTTTTTTTTTTTGCAGTACTGGGGATTGAACCCAGAGGCATTCTACCTCCGAGTTATATCCCCAAGCCCTATTTTTTATTCTTTATTTTGAAACCGAGTCTCACTAAGTTGCGGAGTACCTCACTAGGTAGCTGAGGCTGGCCTCGAACCCGATCTTCCGGTCTCAGCCTCCCGAATGCTGTGCACAATTTTCTTAAAAGAACTGTTTTCTCAAGGCTTGTCAGCTGCAGTTTGTAAATGGTATGTAGCAAATATAAATAGCAATATATAGAGAAATAGCAATTATATATATTTTATACAGCAAAACACACACACACACACACACACACACACACACACACACACACGCATACACACGCCATAAAACAAAATCACAAAAACCCCAAACCATTGCTTTCATTGCTTTTCTGTCTTTACCTTAAATGTCCAACATCGGTAGATATTTCTCTGATGGCTAAATTCTCCAGAAAGCTTAATTTTAATGGGAAAAGGTAGAGAGAATAAATAGTTTAATAACTATTTATCCACCTGACCACTACAGTTTAAAATCTTTCTATCCTAGGCTGAGATGGGTTGGGATTGGCTATTATTAGCTTCACTTAACATTGTAGGAGAGGAAAAGAAGAAAAAATAGTTTTCTCTCTGTTTTTTTTTTAATTTTAGTACTATGGATTGAATTCAGGGGTGTTCTACTTTTGAGCTACACCCTTGACTTTTTAATTTTTTTTTATTTTGAAACAGGGTCTCACTAAGTTCCTGAAGCTGACCTCAAACCTGCAATCCTCCAGTTTCTTAAGTATCAGCATAAATAATCTCTAAAAAATAAATTTTCTTTTTCATACTAAAATGTTTCATTCTAAGGGAGTCTAAAATGAAGCATAGAAAATAACTTCGTTTCAAAGAATTTCATATTTTCTTATATTAACTTGTCACATTTGATGACACACAATTCCTTATTGCTGACAGAAGTCATTCTTCTTAGTACATGTTTATGACACACAGACTTGTCAAATATGTGTGATGAATATATTGCATTGTTTCACAACCATATCTACTTGCTATTAAGGTGTGTGAGTAGCTTGTTGCTTATGGGAAAGCATATATGGCCCTTTGCATTTTCTAGAAAAGACAACCTGATCATGAGCAGAAGAGAAAAAGAAGACCATAGACCCTGGTCAGAGAATGACATTGAGAAAGGGCAGCAAGTTTAACTTAGGTGGAGATGGATGGAGACCATGAAAATCAGAAGAGATAAACTTTTTAGTTTTAACTGAGAATAGTTACATTCTGAATTAAAAAGATAATATAGCCTTCTTATAAAATCAGGTTTGGGGAAGATTAAAGGTAGTAGGCAAGGCACCACAGTACTGAGGATTGAACCCAGGGGTGCTCTACCCCTGAGATACATCTCAGGCCTTTTTTTAAAATTTTTCATTTTGAAACAGAATCTCCCTAAATTGCCCAGGCTTGACTCTGATGTGCAGGCTCCTGTCTCAGTCTCCCAAGTACTAGAATTCTGATGTTATCTGAGAATGCTTGACTTCAGGAGAGGACCAAGAGGAAGGTGAGATCTGCCCTTTAAGTCCAGTACCTAAGTAACTGATCAGTACTTCAGTCATTCTTTGCCTCTATCCCCAGTTCTTTCTTTCTTTTTTTTTTTTCTTAAACAAAACTCAGCATTTAATGGCAGATGGGGACAGACAGCAAAGCTCCATGCAGGGGGGGAGGGGTCCCAAAGGAGGTTGCCATCTACCCCCCGTTCTTTTCACATACTTTGGAGTCAACAGCTTCACTTTATGGGTACCGAAAGTGTGTAGGGTGTCCAGCTTTCCTTTGTTTTTCAATCAGGCGAGTGCTTGGCCTGGAATCTCCACCACCCTCCTCCACACGGCGTTGCTGGCCCTTCCGCTGGCCCTTCCGACCACAGCATGCCTGGCTCTTCCCGGGAAGCATCCTACCCTACACCAACTGTGTCGTGGTTGTGCTCACTTGTTAAAATCCGCACCACCCAGCTTGAGCACATGCCGACCCCTTTCATCCTCCTCTGTCCTTCTCTAGCCCTGCTTGTATTTACAAACTTGATGGTGCAAAGAAAAAACAAACGTGTAAGAAATTTTGTGGTTAATTTTTTCCTATTTTTAATCTGATTGGAGCAACTTTCAAATGGCAGGCATTAGCTGTTCAAGGCACAAAAGGAATCCGATTTTAGACTCCTGAGAAACCTTATGTTTCTATTTGAGAAGATACTTATGTGGTCTGGGCTTTGGAGCTATTTTGCAGGAACCCTGACATGTGAACAAGGCACAGGAAGATTGACACAGATGGGGAAAACAAATTTGTCTGAAGCATCTCATGACATTTGGGAGAAAATGGAAGTTCCTGGCACATAGGGTGCAGAGCAAGAAACTGAACTTCATTTGGTTCTCAGCTCCTTAGAACAGGCTGTGGCATGTCCTCTGTCCTAGGAATGTCTCCTGCAGATCCTTCCCCCAGGTTTGTGCCTGTACCTTTCCTCCTGACACAGGCCTCTCTACTTCTCATAACAACTGTCCTAAGGAGGCTGTGGCACAGACATTCCCCTACCTTCCTGTGTCTTCATCAGAGCAGGGACTTTAATCTTTGAAAGTTTCTCTTCATGGTTTCCCATGACACCAAAGGGCAGAGATGGTCTTCCAGCAGGTACCTACAAGGAAAAATAAATTCTTGCATCTATCTATCTATCTATCTATCTATCTATCTATCTATCTATCTATCTATCTATCATCTATCTCTCTATCTATCTATCTATTATCTATCTATCATCTCTCTATTGGTAATCTATCTTCTATCATCAATATATTTATTTTTACTAGAGATTGAACTGTTTTAGTGCCTCATATGCTAAGAGAAAGTGACTGAAAGTGAGTATGCTTGATCTCCTTGAACGCTCCCCACAAAAGTCCTAGATGGCATCTGATTGTTCAGAAAAGAGGTGTATGGCCCAGGTCCTCACCCTGCCCTAAATCCTCCCTGGCTCTTCCCACTGTGCTCCTGAGGTGTTACACAAAAATTGTGGAAGGCCATCATTTTGGTTTGAATGCCTGCAATAAGCCCCAACAGATCAGAGCAAACCAGAGTGGAATGCCTCATGCTCAATGTCACATAACCAAACTGAAACTTCTGGGAACAGATAGCTCTCAGGGTAGATCAGTTTCTCCTGAAAACAGGAGATTTCAGTCTAGCTGAACCAGTGTAATGGGAAAATTCCTCTCCCCATCCCTGCGTTAACTCTTACAAAATAGTAAACTGAGGTAATCTAATGTCAACCATAGCCTTTTTTATTCTATTGTTATTTCCTTGCTCCCAACCTTACAAAATCTACTGGAGTGCTCATTCTATTCTCTAGAATCGAGGCTGCTTCAATTCATGAATAAAAACCAATTAGAGCCAGGCATGCTGGCACATGCCTGCAATCCCATTACTTGGGAGGCTGAGACAGGAGGATTGTAGGATTGAGGTCAGCCTCAGCAACTTAGTGAGACCCTGTTTCAAAATAAAATAAGGAGGGGGGTATACATCAGAGGTAAAATGCCCCTGGGTTTAATCTCCAGTAATAAACAAAAAGAAGTTGGTTTGTTGTAATTCTGTCTGTTGACAGCAGTAAGAAAGCACACCATAGCCCTACTTTTCTGAAGCAGACTCTCCTGCTACATCTTCTGTTCCAAGGAGATTCCCAGAGAAAAGCTGCCCAGGTGGGAAACCCAAAGTGGGAGTTTATCCCATGCACATCAGAGGGATGCCCTAGGATGTTACATGAGCCTTCCCATCCTCCTTTCTTCTGTTCAGTGTTTGCTCAAAGAATATTAAATGGGCACCGTGGTTTCAGTTTTGCCAACACAAGCAGCCTGACTAGAATCGTCTGAGGTGGGTGCATTGGAAGGGACTTGATTTTTGGTGATCCAGTCCACTGGTCACATCTCTTGCCGACTTCCTGTGCTCCTGGCCTGGATCCTGTAGTGCTCCACATCTCCATTTTCTGTGGGAAATTTCTTCTACAAATGATTATTGCCATCATCATTATCCTCATCAGTGGTGCCAGGATCCCACGCAGGCCTCGAGCATGCTAGACCAGTGCTCCACCACAGGCCTAGGTCCCCACGCCCGCAAATGCTTTCCACAGGCAGATGTTATGGCGTGCAATGTAGTCTAATTCCTCTTACCTCCTTTTTTCATCTTTTCCCTCTCCTTCCAAACTTCCATTGCTTTATTGTAATGTACCTTCTGATTTCTCTGGTCAGTTCCAGAGAAAAGGTCATGGGTGTTTCTCCAAAGAGAAGGTCATGGGTAGAGGAGGGAAGGCATATGCTAGAGTTCCTGTGTGCCACCTGGCATCAGAGGCACGGTGTGAGGTCGACATTTATGTCTGTCTCTCTCAGTGTACAGATTCTATCTATGAGAGGACTCTCTGTCTGTCTAACCATCTCTCTACATTCATCTATGAGAGGTTCATCTATCTATTTATCTATCTTTCATCTATTTATCTATCATCTATCTGATCTATAATCTATCATCTCTCTATCATCATCATCTATCTAGTCATCTTTCTCCATCTATGAGAGAGTATCATCTATAATCTATCTATCAATCATCTATCTATTAATCATCTATTTATCTATCAATCAGTCATCTTTCTATCTGTCATCTATTTAATCATGTATCTATCTCCATCTATAAGAGATCTGTGGGGGAAGCCATCCACTCCAGCCGGATTTCCCTAGATCAGCACACAAATTCAGCAGGCCATGCCTCTGCATTCTAAACAACAGAAAGAGTAAAACGTCTGCACTCCGGGTTTGCTGATGGATCTTTTCATAGCCTTGCTTTCTCATCCTACTTTGCCTCTCCTTCATCCTCCAAGAATGACAGCATAAGGAATGTTGCAGAACCAACAATTAAAACTGTCTTATTCTTTCTAGATCGTTCAGGTGTGGGAAGTGTATGAGGATAACTTTGGATCACTCATTTGCTTCATGGGCAAACCTGCCTCCTTTTAAGGTCCCCAGGACAAGTAGAGTCTCTGTCAATGCTCACACCTTGAAAGGTGAAAAAGGATGAGAGGAAAATGCTGGAAGAGGTGGGAGGAAAAATACAGATAAACCATGTGACAATCTGCTGGCTGGGTGGGGTGTCCCTGCAGGGCTGCCCTGTGACAGGGAAAGCAGTGCCTGAGAAAAGTGGAAGGAAGCAGCTAAAGAAGTGCCATCTTAAAACAGGCCAAATCGGTGTGTTGACTGTTTCGAACTGAAGTTACTTGAACTAGAACTTTGGAAATGGCCATTTTCCCTAACGTTATTTGGGGGAAGGCATGTCCTTCCCATACCAAGGCTGGCACACGCCTTGAAATCCAGAGACCAGTAATTGCGCTGCAGCAAACTTGAATAAACAGACTCTGAAGTGTTTTCCACTAGCTTCTACACCCCACTCCACATTTGTAGTGGCACCCCTAGAATTTACTAAGCCAGTTCAGGTTACCATTTGTCCTGGCATTCCTTTACACATTTACAGTCCTTTGTCTACAAAGTATGAAAGCATCCTGCCTAGGTTTTCTCTTTGAACTCCACTCATTTGTGAAGATCTCCATGTATGTATAAATTTAGTAAAACGTTTATGCTTTTTTCTTGTTCATCAGCTCTTATACTAATTGAGGTTTTAGATCCAGCCAAAGAGCCCACATGCGACTATGGAGGGGGTAGTGGAGAATTTCTCTCTCCCCCTCACAAAAAATTGCTTTTGCTCTGGGAAGCCATCTAACAATTCCTACCATTTAACTTGGGATGTACTTATATATTTATTTGTTTACTCACTGTCTTGTTTCATAAGAATGCTAGCTTCCTGGGGGAAGGGACTCTTTCAGTCTTTTTATTTTTGTAACTCCAAGAGCTGGCACAACAAATATTTGTTGATTTTATGGATAGATATGGATGTGTATGACTTATGTATATAGTGTGTATGTCTATGTGTGTGAATGAAAGGAGTACAGCTGTATGTTCACATATGAATGAAATTCTCCTTTCAATACCAAACCTGGAAAAGCAGCTACTGGTTCTCCCAGGAGAGAAGGCAGTCTCTTATGGGAGGTCGGATATATCTTCACCGTTGCGTTAGACATGGTTTCTAATTTCCCAGGAAGGAGCATCCTCAGAGTGAGTTACAGTCTCTCTTGGGGTGCAGCTCCCCTCAGCAGGTTGCCTGCCCATTTTGGTTTTCATTTGATTGATAGGGAATCAGTGAATGTTGTGCATTGTTGCAAAATTTGGTTTGTGAAAATGCTTTTTTTTTTTTTATTGGGATGTCTTCCCTTCAGATTTCAAGTCGTTCTGGCCGCCCCAATTTAACCTTTCCATGTAACACTGGTATTTGCCATGTCCATCTCTTATCAAGCATTGAAAGGCCAAGGACCGCTAGGAATCATTTGGCATGGAGCCAGGTTTTGCACTTCAGCCGCAAGTCCTTGCTCAAAGTTCTGGCTCTGGTCCGACTCTGTGCCACCCCTGAGTGCTTCTGTGAACACCTGGGCGATTTACAAAGTGCTTCTAGGTGCTTTTGACCTGGATGTGTTTGTTTCTGTTGCTTATGTAACAGCTTGGAAATGAACAGCCATAAGTGGAGGCTGTAGCCTTTTCGAACCTAGACATTTGGGACTGTGTGGCTAAACAGGAAGTGAGACCCAGTTAGTTAATCATCTCATTAGTTAATCAGATGAAAAGGCGCACATTGAAAACTCGCTATTAGGAGTAGAACTGTTCTAAGGATTGGGGATACAGAGTAAGTGGAGAAGAGAGAAGTGGACCTCAGTCATGAAAAAGCCCTCCTCAACCATGTGAGACGCCACTTCCCTCTCAAAGAGGAGGAGGTTTGGAAGCTTGGTCAACAGGTCTCTCAGACACAGCGCTGTACTCACGCTGGGATAGGTCTGAGGGGCACTGGGATCTGGGTGGGCCTGAGAACCCTCTCCATCCAAGAGTAAGAGGAATCGCTTTTGAAAAGGCCCTGGTAGAAATGAAGGACTACATGTTATTATTTGTAAAAGAATTAAAGGTGGGTGTGGTGGCGTACACCTGTAACCCTAGTACTGAGGATGCTGAGATAAGGAGAATGCCAGGTTCAGAGACAGCCTCAGCAAACGTGTCAAAGCCAAAATGTCAAAAGGGCTGGGGGTGGAGCTTGGAATTAGAATACCTCTGAGTTCAATTTCCAGTAGCAAAAAAAAAAAAAAAAGAAAAGAAAAGAAAAGAAAAAAAGAATTGAGCTCTCAAGAATTCTAAATTTTAATTTTGAAGTCACTCAGTTTAAATTTAGTGCATTTCATACCTATGTGCTCGCCCAGGCCTCACACTCAGCCTGCAGAAGAGAGCGTGGTTGTGGGCAGTGCATGAACGTGGAAGTGAGATCAGCCATGCCAGGGAACCTGCCTCCATCAGCCAGCCTCATAAGAAAGGGAGAGGCGCATACATAGGGCTACCGAGGCTGTGCTAGCCGGGGAGCAGTCCGGACTTACCTTTCTTGGCACCATCCTCAGCATGAGGAAGTTTTTGAAAGTTCAGAAGCTTTCTATTTTTGTCCAACTTCAAGATCCTTGCTCTTTCAATAACAATGGTCATCTTGTGGAAGCCAAAGGGGTGTATTTCATCAATTAGGCAGGAAAAGGGAGATGGATGGTCAGATCTGCAGTACTAATTACTGTTTTAATAATTGCCGTCAATAGCAATTGCTCTTAATAAGTCCCGGTACTAATTGCTTCATCTGTCAGAGCACAGATAATAACCGCTTCAGCATATTAATCTGTAAGATCTGGTTCCAAAATTTCCTAGAAACTCTGGAGGACATCTTCAATTCAGTGGGTAAGATGCTGGGTCATCAGTAGCTAAAAATGCTGTCTGCCTCTGTGTTCCAGGGTGTCTCTTGACATTATTTTCAAGTGTAAAATTGCATCCTGTGTTTAACCATGAAATTGGAATGCCCTGTTTCTGAAGGCCAAATATGATAATTGGGAGAGTTGGTTGCAGGTGTTAACAGAGCCCTTTTCTAAAGGGAAAATAATTAAATGTTTAAGAGCTTATGTAACTGAATAAAATGGAAGATGGAAAGGAAGATAGACCAGGGTCGCCTAGCTTGATCCACTGCGGCCTGCTGGACAGCACTGCTCAGGGGAGATTTGACTTTATCCACTGCATCAAGGACTTCAGCCTCAGGGCCAAGAAGATTTCAGCTTTCCAGTGATCACAAGTTACAACCAAAGATGGAAAGGAAGATAGACCAGGGTCGCCTAGCTTGATCCACTGCGGCCTGCTGGACAGCACTGCTCAGGGGAGATTTGACTTTATCCACTGCATCAAGGACTTCAGCCTCAGGGCCAAGAAGACTTTGTATTTCTGTACTACATTATACTTTTCAAAGCATCCAGGGACAAGGAAGAATTTATGCTAACATATGCACTCTACTGAGCCCTTTGATAACTAAGGGGCACCAGTATGTTGGTTGGCTAAGGCAAAGAAGATGGCATCTATGTACTGCTTAGTACTTTTCAAAGCATGCTCAGTACATTATTTTCACCCTCAAACCAGGATGCTATCATCCTCACCATAGGGTATAAAAGTCAGTGTGGTGCTAGCATTCAATGATGGGGCTGAGTTTTCACAGCTAGAGTCAGAGCTAGGTAGAAGCGTTTCTAATCTGCTGATATTCCTGACATACTGATGGTCAAGGGAAGACAGTGGAAAGAACCAACACTTAGCTTTGAATTCTCCTTTTCCTACCAAGTGTTTAAGCAGCTTAGATCCAGATGATGCATTTTAGAAACACAGCATGATGGGTTGAAAAGAGCCTGAGCTTGAGAGTGAGAATATGGAAGAGCTTACTGGCTCATTCACTCCGTGACATTAGGGCAGACATTTAATTTTCTTAGACCTCATTTTTTTAACCTGGAAAATGAATGTAATTATGCTGTCTTCCTTTCAATGACAGAGATAGCATGAGGCTAAATGAGTAATGGTATTATCTCTTTATGAAATCGAGAGCCAAGAGGAGCAACATAATTTGCAGCCAGACCAGAGGCTGATTAAGCCTCATCTTATCTTCAGTGCAATCAATAGTGGACAGGGCTGATTTGATCTGTGTGGTATCAGAATCTCATCCTCTGAGGCTCTCCAGAATCAAGTGTGTCAGGACATGTTTTATAAAATGTGCCTCTGATTCTAATTTGTGGAAGGAAGGGGAAGGAGGGGAACAGCAACAATATAAAAATGATGTCCTGGGAATGCTCTAAATTTAAGTCAGCTTTCTTTTCTCCCCTATTATATTTGGATTATCTTATCTCTTATATAATGTTCTTTGAAATTTCATGTGGAAACCTAAGAGGCCTAAAGCATAATGGCCTGGTAATGAAATGGTCCTTGGGAGTTTTATGAAAGCCCAGTAATGTCTCTTGCTCATTGCTGGGGCTTCCTATAATGATTGTGCCATTGCCCTTCCATGTCTGAGATGTGGCACTTTCACTATATGCCCTGACCTGGTCCCGGAGAACCTACAGCAGGGAACTCCGAACGGTCCCTCTGTGGACCATTTCTTGAAACACCAATTAATTAAGCTGGCTTAATTTATCTTGCTTAGCAAGACAGAATACATTTGCCATTAAACACAAAACTAATGCAGACAGCTGTAGGTAATCAATCGACTTGCTGATCATTTGTAAATAATGAATATGCTGTTATCTACTCATTGCCTCGTCGATCAGCACTAAAGCCACAGCTGATGTGCATTTGCAGGTCTGATTTAATCCTTTAACTACAGAGGGGGATCTCGGTTTCAGTTTTTTTTTCTTCTCTGCGAAGTAAACAAAATCACTTAAATATTTCTCAGTGAAGAAAATACTTTAATTCTACTGAATTATTTAATCCCCCTATCCCCAGATATGGCTGTTGATTGCTAAACCATATAAAGTGCACATAAAACATATAAAACCATATAATAATGTACATCAAATAATTGTTTTTAATATCATTTAAACATAATCTTGTTTTGTAATCTCTTTCCTTTTGTTAACATTTCTGTTTAGTTATGGTATTATACATTTTGTTGCATTTATGTAATTAAAATATAACCTGATTTATCTTCCGGAGATATTTAATAATGTCTGACTTAAAATATCTTATAACTCTTTTTGACAGGTTTTTAAGCACAATTATTGTCTTTTACTTCAGGAAATGTTTTCTCTAATACCCAACATGCACAATCCTAACTGCGCCGGGGTTCCTTTCTACCACTAATGACTCCTTTCATTCTCATTTCCTAAACACCTACAGTGCTTCAGTCACTGTAATAAGTGCTTTGCAAGCACTGAGTTCTCAGGAAAATTCTGTGAGGTTGTGATAGGATCTCATTTTGACTGGTGGAGGAACAAAGGTACAAGCATTTATGTCATTTGTCCAAAATCATATGCATACTAAGCAGCAGGACTTAGAAGAAGAATTATGTACTTAGAGTAAAAACTTAACATCATAAAGAGTCAAATGACCCAACTAGGAAAATATTTGAATGACCCCTTTCCTAAAAAAAAAAAGATATACAAATGGCCAAAAGGCACATGAAAGATGTGTAGCGACATTAGGAAATGCTGATCAAAACCACAATGAGATACCAGTTCACACCCACAGGGATGGCTGGAACCAAACAGATAGAAAGATGACTATAATGAACAAATCCTGGGGGAGGAGTAGAGAGACGGGAACTCTCACATACTGCTGGGGGGAGTACAAAGTGGTACAGTTGCTGTGGGAAAGAGTAAGACAGTCCCTTAAAGAGTTAAATACAGCCGGGCGTGGTGGCACATGCTTGTAATCCCAGCATTCGGGAGGCTGAGACCGGAGGATCCGGGTTCGCGGCCAACCTCAGCTACCTAGTGAGGCACTCCGCAACTTAGTGAGACCCGGTTTCAAAATAAAGAATAAAAAAAATAGGGTTGGGGGTATAGCTCGGAGGTAGAACACCCCTGAGTTCAATCCCTAATACCACAAAAAAAAAAAAAAAGAGTTAAATACAAGAGGAGGAAGGAAGTGAGCGAGGAGGATGGAGGAGTCAGGGTCCTGATGGAATTTAAATGAATCATTGATTGACCAGCACCATTTTTACCAGTTGGAATGAGTTTTCAGAAATGGGCATAGTGCTTTCGGAGCCAGCAGTATGTAGCAGATGGATCTTACTCTAAGCTGATTACTTTCAAACAAACGCTGTTTTGATTGTGTAGGATCTTTGTCTCTTCATATTTGAATTCAGATGGCTGGGAAATAAAATAAAGAGTTCATGTAGTTTTTTGTCCAAGCTTGAGTCACCATGAGTAGTAATTTAGGAAAAGAAAAAGACTCTAAAGAGAAAGATCCCAAAGTACCATCAGCCAAGGAAAGAGAGAAAGAGGCAAAAGCCTCTGGTGGTTTTGGGAAAGAAAGCAAAGAAAAAAGAACCTAAAACCAAAGAGAAAGATTCAAAAGATGGAAAGAAGGACTCCAGTGCTGCTCAGCCAGTTGACAATACCATAAAATGGCCAAATCCAGGAGCTGGGACTAGACAAAAATCCAGTAATGCCAAGGTGATTAAAGAGGTCAACAAGTGCCGGGAAGAGAATCTGATGTGTTTGGACTTATCCAAGAGGTCTATAACATATTGCCATCATCAATCAAAGAGTTGACTCAATTAACAGAACTTTATTTGTACAGTAACAAATTACAGTCCCTCCCAGCAGAGGTGGGTACCTAATAAATCTCATGACACTGGCTCTAAGTGAAAATTCACTAACTAGTTTGTCTGACTCTCTTGATAACTTGAAGAAGCTGCGGATGCTTGATTTATGGCATAATAACCTGAGAGAAATTCCTTCAGTGGCGTATAGGCTAGATTCTCTCACAACTCTCTACCTTTGCTTTAATCGTATAACCTCTGTGGAAAAGGACATCAAAAAACTGTCAAAATTTAGCATGCTTAGCATTCAAGAGAACAATATCAAACAACTACCTGCTGAAATTGGTGAATTATGTAACCTCATTATGCTGGATGTAGCTCACAATCAACTTGAACACCTTCCAAAGGAGATTGGAAACTGCACACAGATTGGCAACTTTGACTCGCAGCACAATGAACTGCTTAGACCTCCCAGATACTATAGGAAACATGTCCAGTTTAAGTTGTGTTGGTCTGAGATATAACAGACTGTCAGCCATACCCAGATCATTAGCAAAATGTAGTGCACTTGAAGAGTTAAATTTAGAGAACAATAACATTTCTACTTTACCAGAGAGTCTTTTATCGAGCCTTGTAAAACGGAATTGTTTGACATTAGCTAGAAATTGCTTCTAGTTATATCCAGTGGGTGGTCCACCTCGGTTTCCCACCATCATGGAACAGTCCCCCAACATGGAACACAATCAAATCAACAAAATCCCATTTGGAATTTTCTCCAGAGCAAAAGTATTAAGTAAGCTGAATATGAAGGACAATCAGCTAACATCACCTCCTTTGGATTTTGGAACCTGGACCAGTATGGTAGAATTGAATTTAGCCACTAATCAGCTTACAAAGATCCCTGAGGATGTATCTGGTCTCATTTATCTCGAGGTTCTCATATTATCAAACAATCTTCTAAAGAAGCTTCACCATGGTCTTGGAAACCTTAAGGAAGTTAAGAGAATTGGATTTAGAGGAAAACAAATTGAAGTCCTCGCCAAATGAAATAGCTTAAGTATTTACAGAAATTAGTCTTGACAACCAGTTGACCACTCTTCCCAGAGGCATTGGTCACCTTGCCAATCTCACACATTTAGGGCTTGGAGAGAACCAGATTAGGCATCTTCCTGAGGAAACTGGTTCACTGGAGAACCTAGAAGAACCATATTTGGGTGACAGCCCCAGCCTGCACAGCCTTCCCTTTGAGCTGGCTCTCTGCAGCAAGCTTTCAATCACGAGTACTGAGAACTGTCCACTCAGTCAACTTCCACCTCAGATTGTTGGTGAAGGACCTTCTTTTATCATTCAGTTCTTAAAGATGCAGGGTCCATATCATGCCGTGGTCTGATACAAATCTGCTGGTACAAATCTACTGTTAAAAAATAGACTGCCATTAATGTTTCATATCTATATCTGTATCTATTTGTATAGATATTGATATATATGGCAGATTTATAAAGACTGCATTATGTGTTTCTGCTAGTAGAAGAATCATAGCCATTTAGATTTTTAAAAATGATGTACAAAAGGCTTATATAAATTTTCTTTGCTGAAATTGATCGTTTTTTGTATTGGTAATCTGGCATGCCAGTTTGATTAAAAATTTGTCAACAAATTATGAAGTTATTAATTTAAGGGACAGAAGTAGTATAGTTAAATATATGTTTCTCTTATGAAAAATGATGGCGAATGATTTTTTGTTTCAACTTTTCATACACATTTTCCCCTACCAATTGTCAGTTCTTTACAGTATGATAGGCCCTAAGGATAGAATTTTTCTTTAACTTATTTTGAAAATTGAAACTTAAAATTTATATATTGTTTACAGGCAGAGTAAATCATTGGATTTTTGCCTTATTTTGGTTTTGATTTGCTTTGTTTTAATCATTTAAGTCTAGAGTTTATATCCTCTGTTAAAGAATTTGCATTGGCTGGTTTAAATATTGAAAGATATTTTCTTGTTGAAACAACTGGCAGAGTAGAAATATACAGTAAAAAATTTTAGAATTCCTTTAAGTTTTACTTCTCTTATGAGTTATGAAGCAAAATAGCTGAAGTGAGTCTTTGAATCAGGGGAGGGTATTTCTGAGTATAAGTATGTTTTCTTAAGTTTAGGGGGGAACTGACACTTGCAGTGAAAAGGAATTGTTTTTTTTCCCCATTCGTAAAAGTGGCAGATCCACAAAAACTAATGAATTTGGCAAATACATAAATTACTCATAAACACACATTCTATATATGTATATATAATGCTATATAGATATGTATTTATTTTATTATAAACGACAATAGGTAACTTTAAGGATTTATACCTATCCTTGTATAATGAAATGAATGTTCTTTGAAAACTGCAATATATGTATGTTTCAAGGTTACTTAACAGTTTACTATGGTTTCATACCTTGATTTACCCTGTACATCTTTCAGTTCTGAAATATCTGTGTCTAAGCACAATATCTTTACACTGTGTATTGCTGCTAAACTAAATGCACTTTTCCCCATATGTTGGGCACTGGCTTCAAAAAATTTAGTTCAGTATCATTACTTTTCATTTCATCTTTCCTTTCTTGATAGTTGGTGATACTGTTATGGGAAAGAGGCACATTGCATAGAAGCCATTGGTGGTTCCATGGAAGTTATATAAGATGTGCATGTGCTATTTGATATATTTTCTTTTGCTTTACTGCCTTTAAGACTAGCAGAATTGTAAATGTGTGCCCGTTCAATGGTACTCTTACTTTTGGTAGTGTTGGTCTAAGTCAGTTTAAGTATTGAAGAAACTCACAGAAAAAGTGCATTCTAGATATCATCCTAAAAACAAAACACTTCCTGTGTAATGAATAACTATTATATATAATTACATGCTGCTGACTTTTTTCATTTAGTTGGGCATTGTGTCCTAAACAAAACTATTTTCTTTAAGATTATGATATTAAGATAGAAATTTGGATTGTTTTGCTTTTCCCTGTTCTCAAATTTAGGACTGGGTTTGAGGTCAAACCTATGTTCACAATTGGCAATTTTATAAGAAACAACTAAGAAATGGAAGGCAGATGAAGATATAAAACCCTAGGATGCTTAAATGTGCTGTAAAACTATTGTAGATGTTACTGGATTTTACTAAGTAATATGCTTTCTTCTGTTTTCCATATACTGTGGCTTTTCAGTGAAAATTTTGTTTATAAAAGGAATTTGTTTATTACAGCTCTACCTAGAAAAAAGTTTAATACAGATTTTCTATATAAACTAGCAATTCCACTTCTAGGAGTATACCCAAGAGAGCTGGAAACATGTCCTCACAAAAACATGTGCCTGCATGCCTATTCCTAACAGCATTATTGATAGTAACCCAAAAGTGGACACCACCCGAATGAGACACTAGATACTGGTGGACCTTGGCATCATGTTTTCAAGGTCCATCCATGGTGTAGCATATTTAAATATTCATTTTTAAAAAACTGCCAAATAATATTCCATTGCTTGGATATACAACATTTTATTCATCCATCTGTTGGCTGGTGAACATTAGGGCTGTCTCCACTTCTGAGTTATTATCAGTAATGCTGATAGGAATAAGTGTGCATGCCTGTTTTTGATGATTCATCATAAAAATGAGCCGATCTTGCTAGTCATCATCCAATACTCACCCCCACCTCCTTTTCTATTGTTTTCTGGATTTTGATTGAATTCCTTTTCTGGATGATAACTCCCAAGTAAGTGGAGTTCTAGCCCCTTGCTCCTGTTTTTCAAGAGCTACATTGTTCCTCCTTGTCAGTCCTCCCATTGATGTAATGCCTCTCCCAATTGCCTGTCGTCCTGTGGCTGGTTCCTAAGTGGGTCACTCTGTAATCGCTGCTGGCCTGTTGTTTGCTGCTCTGCTCTTCACCTTGCCCTCTGACTTCTCTTTGTTTGGATGAGAGTATTGGATCTTAGAATCAGGTATTTTTGCCTCATTAGTCAATCTTCTGATTTCAAACATCAATTTGAAATTTGTACTCACCCTTCCGTGAGTGCACCTCTGAGATAACTCATTTTAGCTTCGTATCTAGTTCTAATCTTGGATCAACACCACAAATTTGCATCATCTTTGGTTTCTAATGACTTACACATCCTGATCCCACTGGAGTGCCGATCCTGGTGAATTCTCCCTAATTCAATGGCTATATACTTTGAAAACTGTAATTAATTTTATGAAGTTTATTTTTGACTACTTTCTCCAGAGTGAAAACTGCAATCTGAAAGTAACATGATATTCTAATATATTGAAATAAGCACTGCAATCTATTTTATTGTGGAGTCTTCTATCTTTAGAAGTCATAGACTTCTGTAACTCTGTCCACTAATTATAGTGTCTTGCATAACTTTTAAGAATATTATCAGGCTATTTGACTGTTAGGACAAATAAGTTCAATTAGGTCATCTTCATAAATAATTAGAAGTTATTAATGTCTGTATGTATGAACTGTGTTTCAGCTGACCATATTTTATACTCTGATACTAAAGCACTTTGAGCAGACCTATAATTTGATGAATAAATACTAAATACCTTGGTTCACAGAAATGAAGTTTTTCAGAAAATGTTGATTGCATTCATTCCAACTGACATCTTGTGCTGTTAAAATGCATTAGCATTTTGTTTTGCAAAAAATATTTCATCAGAGTTACAGAATAACTTGTTTATTCTTTATCAAATATTTATTGAGTACCTGCCTACACTCAGGTTCTGTTTCATGGGATGAGGAAATATCAGTAAACACATCAAAGTTCTTTCACAAATATGAAGTAAATTATAATAAGTATTATGTTAGAAAGTAATAAGGACTATGGAACAAGACAAAACCCGAATGAGCAAAGGAATTGGAAATGTCCTGAGTAGAGAGATGCCGCTTTACCTTAGAACTTTGATGAAAAATTTGCTAAACAAACAAACACTGCAAATCAAATTAACAACCTCCACCTATGTAGGGCAGGAGATTACAATCCAAATATAAAATGGTGTTTAAGTCAAAAACTATGAAGATCTTCTCTAGAAAATTAGAATATTCAAAAGTTATGTATACTGGGAATTTAGAAAGCCAGGCAGATGCTCAGGGCAAGACACATGCTCAAAAAAGACACCAGAAGAATATAACCCTTCACCTTGGGCTGGTCTCCAGGCACAGCGTAAGCCTGGTTAAGTTTGAAAAGGGCTCAAGCACAGAATCAAAGACTGAAGTTCCTGAAGGCAAGAAAATGTCTATCAAATACTAGCTGAACACTAGAGAAAGGACAGAGGTTTTAGTGACCAGATCAACCAGAGATATAGTCTCTTCAATAATAGTTTGGGAAAGTCACTAAACAAATGGACTAGGCAAGCCTTCAGCAGTAAAAATAAAAACAAAACAAAAAACAAGAAACAAAACCCAGTCAACTATGAGAGAGAGGTCTGATTTCCCGAGTTATCACATTATAATATCAGATGTCCAGTTAAAAAAAAAATACAAGGCACACAAAGAAACAGGAAAGTATGACTCAGTCACAGGAACAAAATAAACTCAGAGAAACTAGGCCTGAGAAAGGCCAGACATAAGCCATTAACTCTGAAATTAGATCATTTAGATGAGATGAGTAGATTTACAGGAACACATAAACTACCCAAATGAATGCAAAAAGAAATAAGAACTCTGAAAAGACTTTTAACAAATGAAAGAGATTGAATCAGTAATCAAACACCCTCCAACAAGGAAAATTCCAGGTCCCGAAGTCTATTCTGGACAATTCCACCAAATATTTACAGAAGAACTGACAAAATCTTTTTCCAACTCTTCCAGAAAACAGAGGGAGGAACACTTCCATATGCTTCTATAAGGTCAGCACCATCTGAGCACCAAGGCTAGGTAAGGACATCACAAGAAAAGAAACTTACAGACCGAAATCCTTCATCAATGTTGATGTAAAAATCATCAACAAAATACTAGCAAAATGGATCCAAAAGCACACTAAAAGATTACTCAGCATAATGAATTGGGATCTATCTGAGGAATGCTAATGTAGTTCTCAATAAGAGTAAATCAAGCCAGGCATGGTGGCGCACGCTTATAATTCTAGCATTCGGGAGGCTGAGACCAGAGGATCCGGGTTCGCGGCCAGCCTCAGCTACCTAGTGAGGCACTCCGCAACTTAGTGAGACTCGGTTTCAAAATAAAGAATACAAAATAGGGCTGGGGGTATAGCTCGGAGATAGAATGCCCCTGAGTTCAATCCCCAGTACCGCAAAAAAAAAAAAAAAAAAGAGTAAATCAGTGTGATAAGCCAAAGAATAAATAAAATGAGGCAGATCAGTATCGTAGAATATTATTTGACAATACTAATGAAGTACTGATGCATGATACAGCATGGGTAAACTTTGAAAAGTAAGAGAAAGCAGTCCATTACCGAAGACCACAGGTTATAGAACTTCATTCATATTAAATACTTGGTTCAGGCAAATCTATAGTCACAAAGTATTTTTGTGTGTGTCTAGGGCTCAGAGGCAGCACAGATTGGGAGCAAATGCTAATGGGCACTGGGTTTCTTTCTGAGGTGATGGAAACATTCTAAGATGTGTGATGTTACAAGAGACTAATCTTCTATGTACAGCTCTGTTCTTTGAGTTATCCTGGGCAAGTAGATTGCAGTAAACAAACATTAGTGACAGCTGCCTTTTTGTGAGCACTTTTTATATGCCAGACACTCACTGGGACACTTATTAAACCCTCACCATGATTACAATGATATAGGCATTATTAATTAATCCACATGGATTATTATTCATCCATATGCAGAGTGCTTTTTATGCACAACAGCTTCTCCAGCCTTGGGGATATAACTCTAAATAAAACAGTTTGGTTGTAGGCCCTGTGATTTCCATTTCTGAGAAGTGGTTTGAGGTCACACACATTTAGTGAGGATTAGAAACTGGACTCCAGTATTGACTCTTCCTCTCACAAAGCCGCTGAGACTGGCAATTAAGATGTAATTAATTGAATCATTGTGATTTAAAAATGAACTATGAGCAGAGGAAAAGAGTAAAAGCAGAATGGAAAGATGGACACATGTATAAAGTTCATTGGTGTTTATCAAACTCCAACCATGCTTATTACTTGGCATTCTATGATCTACAATACAGTCAGAATGCTTCAAGCTGAGCTGGGTGTGGTGGCACATGCTTGTAATCCCAGTACTTGGGAGGCCGAAACAAAAGGATCGCAGGTTCGCAGCCAGCCTCAGCAACTTAAGCGAGATTCTTGGCAACCTAGTGAGAACCTGTTTCCAAATAAGAAATAAAATCGTCCTGGTGGTGTAGCTTGGGGGTAGAATGCCTCTGGGTTCAATCCTCAGTACAAAAAAAAATGCTTTAAGCTGGTTTTATTTGCTGTGACTATTTAAACTGATGTGCAGTACCTGTCATCCAGGCTCCATTTTCACATTGGATTGGCCCATATTCCTTAGAACTCTTAGCTCTCTGCACTATTTGTTCCTGTGTAATTTCTGATGTATGTATTTAGTAATTACACTGAAAAAATATAAACTTTAAAAAAAATATTACAAAAACAAAACAAAAGCTAAACTTGGGTCTCTTATTGTTTTCTCTTACTGCATGGATGTTGGCAGGTATGGCTGTTTTCCACTGAGTTAATAACATTTTTCCTCTTTGTATTCTAATGGCTGGTGATGCTAGAGGGAGTTAATCCTATGTTGTGTAGACATAGCCCATGCTAGTGCTTCTAACGTATGGTTAGAGAACTTAACATGGGACCAAGCATGCCAACCGAATTGAGCATCTGTCTAATGATGCTGAAATGTGCACACAGCAATATACCCATGGCCCTGTGAAATAGTGATGAAACTACAGAATTTATGTGAAAGGATGAGGTCATCATTATGTTTTAAACATCCATGATTTGGGTTTTTACCTTCACCACGTTTTGACCCAGAATTTAAGTTCACCTGGACATGAAATACAGTAGTATCACTGCTTCTACATTTCCCACCCCCCCCCCGACTGAAAATTATAATAATGCTCCAATATATAAAATAAATGATATTTTCAGAGTTAATTGGTATTATGGCTTTTTTTTTTTTTTTGGTAGTGGTACTGGGGATTGAACACAGGGGCATTCTACCACCAAGTTAAACTCTAGGTCCTATTTTGCTCCTATTTGAAACAAGGTCTCACTGAGTTGCTGAAGCTGGTCTCAAACCTGTGATCCTCCTGTCTCAGCCTCCTAAGTACTGGGATTACAGGCATGCATCACCTTGCCTAGTTTATCATGAAATTTTTAACATTGTAAATTAGCTTATGTTTTTTCACTGTACTGTATATTATGATAAGCTAATATATATATGTTATTCACAAATACACATATATACTTACATACACATATTCTCAAAGTGGTCGAGGATGAAAGTCGAGGCCATTATTTACTGTAGTCGACTAAGGCTTAGATATTTTACATATTTTTTTTTCTCCTGGACCTTCTAAATTTCCCCAGGAAACTTATTATTATTCCCTAATTGAGGAAACACAGATTAGAAAGTTATTCAAAGCCACACAGCCAGATGGCAGATCCAAACTTTGGACAAGGGGCCTGCCTCTAAAGTCCCCTCACCCTGCCACAGCTCTGCGCCATCCTGTCTGTCACCTAATTGGAGTCTGGCTTTCGCAGTGCCACTTTCTTGATATTATTATTGTGTAATATGTGCCACCATTTGTGAAAATGGCAGATTAGAGAAAAATGAAAGTGAATAATTAGGAGAGACAGGAGAAACACACTGAAGACACATTAGAATTTTACCTGTGTTTTGTGAAATTATTTTTGCAAAATAGTTTCCATCACCACTATGATCAGGAATTTAGTATTTATTCATCAAAATATTTCTATACTTTTTACTAGTCCTAGGATTTCATTCATCAAAATCCACTGGAGGGGAACCCTATAAGAAGAAACTCCCATTTTTGTCATAGTGCGTTGACTAGGAAAGATGGGAGGATAATTTACTTTATCAATCTTAAAATCATATGCACTTCATCCTGTCTTTGAAATTAATGTAGATTAAAAGATGGCAACTGAGAGAAGCAGCACATCTCAGGAGCTGTAAAACTAAATGCAACCACAGTGAAGGCAGATTCTTGACAAGAGAAAAAAAGCAGTGAAAAATTGAACAAGCAATGAAAAATTAAACCAGGGCGGGACAAAACTCACAAGATAGAACAGGGGAGAGCAAAGAGCCGCACCTGGGGAACACTGCTGGTGGTGGCTGCAGGAGAAATAAAAGAGGGGCTACAAACTGACATCACTACTATAGGTTACTGAGCAAATGAGACTGCTTGGAATATGGTCAGAAATGGCCTCAACTCCCCAATAAAGAGACACAAAGTGGCAAAATGGATTAAAAACCAGAATCCATCTATATGATTCCTGCAAGAAACACAGCTTACAAATAAAGATACTCACCAAGGGCTGGAGTAAGGGCTTTGAGTACCAATGGAACTCAAAGACAAGAAGGAGTAGCAACTATGATATCAGACAAATTAGATTTCAAGCCTAAGCTCATCAGAAGACACAATTCTTACAAGTAAAAGGAACAATTCAGCAAGAGAAAATAACAATAGTTAACATTTATGCTCCAAACATAGGTATAGCTATTTTCAGAAAACAAATTCTTCATGACGCTAATTTACACATAGATTTCAATACAATGCTTCTGGTGGACTTCAACACTTCTCTCACACCACTAGACTGGCCATCTAGACAAAATGTCAGTAAAGACTCCTCAGACCTAAAGAACACTGTAAACCAAATGGATGTATTAGACACACACAGATTATTTCACTCAACTACAACTGAATTCATATTTTTCTCAGCTGCTCAAGGAACCTCCTCCAAAATAGATCAAATCCTGGGCCATAAATTGAGCACTAGCAAATTTAAAAATGTGGCATAATCCCTGGCATCTTTTCAGAACACAATCGAATGAAACTAAAAATCAACTCTAAGAAGACCCAGAGTAACTGACAAACACATGGAGACTGAACACCACACTGCTGAATGAGGAATGGGACATAGAAGAAGTAAGAGGAAAAATTAAGAAATTCCTGGAAACAAAGAAAAATAGAGACACAACATATCAAAACCTCTGGGACACCTTGAAGGCAGTACTAAGAGGAAAATTCATAGCACTGAGCACTCAAATAAGAAGAACAGAAAATCAACAAATAAATAACCTAATGACATAGCTCAAGGCCCTTGAAAAACAAGAACAGTCTAACCCCAAAGTCAGTAGGAGACAGGAAATTATTAAAATCAGAGCAGAAAACAATGAAGTAGAGAATATAAAAACAAAACAAAAAATCGAGAAACCCAAAAGCTGGTTTTTCCTTGAAAAAATAAACAATATAGATAAACCACTATCCAACAAAACAAAAGAGAGAACCAACAAAATTTACTAAAATAAGAGGTGAAAAAGGTGCTATTGCCATTGGGAGTGTGGAAATTCAAAGGATTATCAGAAACTACTTTTATAAATTATACTCCAACAAAAATGGAAAATCTAGAAAAAATTGACAAATTTTTAGACACATACAACCTTCCTAAATTGATTCAAGAAGATACAGAAAATTTAAATCAACCAATAGTAATCAAAGAGATTGAAGGAACAATAAAGAACCTACCATCAAACAAAAGCCCAGGACCAGATGGTTTCCCAAGTGAATTTTATAAAACCTTTATAGAAGAGATAATTTCAATATCTCAATACAGCTCAATATATTTCATGAAATAGAAATGGGATGTTCCCAAATACATTCTATGAATCCAACATCACATTAATACCAAAGTCAAATAAAGACAGCTCAAGGAAAAAAAATTTTTAAAAGGCCTATATTGTGATGGACTTACACAAAACTACTAAACAAAATGCTAGCAACATCCATTTAAAACCATATCAAGAACATTATACACCATGACCCAGGGATGCAAGGCTAGTTCAACATACAAAAAACAACCCATGTAATTCACCACATAAATAGAACCAAAGACAAAAATCACATGATCATTTCAATAGACACTGAAAAAACATTGATAAAATCCAATACCCATTCATGCTAATAACACTGCAGGGAATCAGAATAGAAGGACCATACTTCAAAATTATAAAGGCAATATACAATAGACCCACAGCCAACTTCATATTAAATGTGGAAAAACCATGAGAGTTCCCATTAAAAACGGGAAGAAGACAAAGATGTTTATTATCACCACTTCTTTTTAATATATTACTGGAGACTCTAGCCAGAAAAATAAGGCAAAAAAGGAAGCCAAAGGAGGACGAATAAGAAGGGTAGAACTAAAACTTTCCCTATTTGCAGATGACATGATACTCTACTTAGAAGACCCAACAAACTCAACCAAAAGGCTTATAGAACCTACCAACAAATTCAATAAAGTAAAAAATCAATCTTAAAAAATCAGAAATCAAAATCCATAAATCCACTGAAAAGGAAATCCAGAAAAGAATTCCACTCACAATAGAATAAAATAATTAGGAATAAACCTAACCAAGGAGGTCAAAGACCTCTACAAGTAAAATTATAAAACAAAGAAAAAAGAAATAAAAGAAGATCTTAGAAGATGGAAAGATCTTCCATTCTCTTGGGTAGGCAGAATAAATATCATGAAAATGGCCATTCTTCCAAAAGTAATCTACAGATTCAATGCAATACCTATTAAATTACCAAAGTCATTCCTCACAGACATAGAAAAATCAATCCTTAGATTCATTTGGAAAAACAAAAAAACCAGAATAGCCAAAGTAGTTCTCAGCAAGAAGTACCATGCGGAGGCATCACAATATCTGATTTCAAACTATACTATAAAGCCATAGTAGTAAAAAACAGCCTGTTATTGGCACAAAAACAGACACATAGACCAACAGAACAGAATAGAAGACTCAGAAACAAATCCACACACTTACAGCCAATTAATTTTTACAAAGGGGCCAGAAACATACACTGGATAAAAGATACCCTCTTCAACAAATAATGTTGGCAAAACTAGTTAACCATATGCAGAAAAATGGAAATAAACCCCATTTTCTTACCCTGCACAAGAGTCAATTCAAGATGGTTCAAAGACCTAGAAATCAGACCAGAGATTTTGCAGCTACTTGAAGAGGGCATATGTCCAACACTTCAACACACAGGCACAGGTAAAAAACAAACAAACAAACAAAAACTTTCTCAAGACCCAAAGTCACAAGAAATTAAAAGGAGGATCAATAAGTGGGATTGCTTTAAAATGAAGAGCTTTTGTGCAACAAAGGAAACTCTCAAGAACCTCAACAGAGAGCCCACGGAGTGGGAGAAAATTTTTGCCAGTTTCTTCTCATATAGAGAACTAATATCTAGAATATACAGAGAACTCAAGAAACTCACTGCTAAGAAAACAAATAACCCAATTAAAAAATGGGCAAGTGGACTCAATAGACACTTCACAAAAGAAGAAATACAATTGGCCAATAAATGTATAAAAAATGTTCAACATCATTAATAATCAAAGAGATACAAATCAAAACTACCTTGAGATTCCACCTAACCCCAATTAGAATGGCAATCATCAAAAACACAAACAACAAATGCTGGTGAGGGTGTGGAGAAGTGGGAATTCTATTACATTGTTGGTAGAATTGCAAATTAGTGCAACTACTTTGGAATACAGTATGGAGGATCCTCAGACAAGTGAGAATGAACCTACCATATGATCCAGCAATACCATTTCTGGGTACCTACCCAAAATAATGGAAACCAAACTACCAGACTAATGCATGCTTATTTATGTTTATAGCCACAGAATTTAAAGTTGTCAAACTATGGATCCAGCCAAGATGTCCATCATAAGATGAATGGATTACAAAACTGTGGGATATATACACAATGGAATTTTACTCAAGCATAAAGAAGAACAAAATCATGTCATTTGCAGGGAAATGGATGGAACTAGAAAATATTATGTTAAGTAGATTAGTCAGCTCACAAAAAAGTAAAAAAAAAAAAATAGCAGATGTTCTCCCTAATATGCAGAAGCTAGGGAGAAAGAGGCTCATAGGAGGGACTCTAGACAAAGAAGCAGAAATCTTAGATGAGCAAAGAAGGTGACCTATCTGAAGGTGATGAGGGGGAGGGGAAGGGAAACACCCTAATGCACATGATGTACTTTCACAAAAATATCAAAGTCAATCACTAAGCTGAACTTGAGAAGGAGGGATGGGAGAGGGAATGGGGTGGGAATTGGGGAAGGTCTAAATGAGTGCTGTGTGGGTGTATGCCTCTACCAGAGGGTATCTCATTAAGATGTATAATTAGAATGCACCAATTAAAAAAAAGAAATTTAAAAAATTTAAAAATCATCAAGCAGAAATATATAAAGATATCAATAGGCATATGAAGGAAACACCAATGTCCCACCTCTAATGGTCAATTGAAAATCCAGTCAAAACTACTACAATGAATTACCAGCTTTCATCTTTTAGGATGTGAAAATATTGATAATATCTAATGTTGTTAAGAGTGTAGAGAAAGGTTCCCTTCCTTTCTATTTGTAGATGTATAGATAGTTTAAGTCATTTTGTGGAAAACTGGTTAATCTATCTGAATTTAATTACTTACTTTCCTTTCTAAAGTGCATGTTTTGTAGGTGTCCACCGCTCATTTCCATGAGCCTGGTATCATGCATGTAAAGAAGAAGAAATGCCAAGAACTGGCTCAAAAAAGAAAATTTGTAACTAGTGATACTTTCAGTAAATACAGATGCCAGTTTATGTATTATTACCATGGCAGCAAAGTAGTAGGAAGTATAGACTTTTAGAACTCAAAGGTTATTTTTACAGAACATAAAATGTTAAGTCTGGATGTCTTATAATACTTTTCATAAATGATCTCTTTTTCTAAGAACAGTTCTACTCTGAAGAACAGTATCTGCTTTTCACAGCTGCATGAAATAGATTTTTTTATATTTCTTGTCTTGTTAATATTTCTTTAACCATATAGTAGTAAGTACTGCAATTTTAAGAAAAAGTAATGAAAAAGCATTACTTAGAGAAGGAAGCAGGCCAGAGAAACACCAAATTTCAATACATAAAATAAAGGTAGAAGGAAAATTTAAATTGATGGAACACGAGCCATGTCCACTCTCATATTGTAATACACACATCAGTGCCAACATGAATAGTAGATATAGACATAGAAATAGGCAAATATTTATGGGTGTGGGGGTGCACACCTTTTATCCCGGCTACTCGGCAAGCTGAGGCAAGAGGATAGCAAGTGTGAGGCCAGCTCCAGCCATTTAATGAGACCCTGACTCATAATAAAATAGAAAAGGGCTGGAGGTGTGGCTTAGTGGTAGAGTGCCTATCTCACATGTCTTGGTTAATTCTATCAAGATTTCCTATCAAATTTGAGACTAGAATAAGATACTTTCACAAATGAGAGGATTCACAAAGACTAAGTAGAATAGTCTAAGCCATAGATACAGAAACCAGGAAACAAACTTTGACAATAAGCAAAATTAGAAACATTCTTAAAGATATGGGCATATGATCTGGAGGAAGAAAACCAACTAACAGTGTCAAAAGCAATTGTTTGTGAAGAATTAAAATGGTTCATGTGGTAGTCACTTATAACCATATGTGTATATTTCTTTGACAAATCTGTTTCTGTAGTATTTTTAGCAAAATTTCCCTCTGAATTCCAAAGGCCCTAATAGGTTTTGTTAAGCTGGTTCCCAAAGTTAGAATCTAGGAAGATTTGATCTTAAAAAGATTTTAATAGAATCCTAAAAATGGAGCAAATTTAAAGGATGAATACCAATCCCGGAAGCATAACCTGCAACATATGGTTAATTGACAAAAGCCAACTATATTTACAATTTAAACACTTCTTTAAAATTTGTCTAACAAAATTCAACTTCCAATAGAAGCATGGACTAGGAACAAAAGGGCTGATCGCAGAAAAACATAAATAATTCTACTACCCAACCTTGTGGGGAAGAAAAAATTGGCCATAAGATCAGCAAAGATTAGAAAAGTGTGTTCTGAGAAGATGGTCGTTCTCCCCCACATTTGGTGAGGCGGTGAATTGCCCAAACTGTCTGGAGTTCAGTGCTGGTTAGGATTCCCAGAACCCTTTGATGACTTAATTCATGTCTCAAGATTTATTTTAAGGAAATAATTAGATGAATTTGCAAGGGTAGATGTACAAGCAGGTTCATTGCAGTTTCTTTTTAATATAGAAAAATTTAAAATAACTTATCTATATTTTTGTCACCATAAAAAAATAACTGGGATAATCAATTTATAAAGGAAAAAAAGGTTTATTTTGGCTCATTGTTTTAGAGGTTTCATTCTACAAGGGGTTGGTCCTGCTGCTGTGAGTTTACAGAGAGGCAGAACATCATGGTGGGAGCGTGAGGCAGGATAACATTGCGCACCTCGTGACTGGACAGAAAAAGGAGCTGAGAAGGGGCAAAGGTCCCACCGCCCCCCCCTCCGCCCCCACAAGGATGTATATCCAATGACATAAAGGCCTTCCGTTAGGCCTCACTTCTAAAAGGTTTCCCCAACGTCACCATAGAGCCTTGCTGGGCACCAAGGCTCCAACACATAAACTTTCGGGAACATTCAAGATCCAAACTGAGCCCTGTCCAAAGTTATGTGACTGGTTAAATAAGTTATGCTATAGTCATGGCGTCTGTGCAGGCCTACTGCAGTGGTGCATGCCTGTAATCCCAGAACTTGGGAGGCTGAGACAGGAGGATGGCAAGTTTGAGGCCAGTAGCACACTAACTTAGTGAAACCCTGTTTCAAAATTAAAAAAAAAAATGGGGCTGGGGGTGTAGCTCAGAGGTAGAATGCCCTTGGATTTAACCCCTAGTAATCCCCCCCACACACAAAATGACAATGCAGATCTATATTCATGAACACAGAAGGACCATCACTTAAATGAAGGCATAGTTAGGAGCACAGCAGTTAAATCAAGCAAGGAACAGAATGAGATTAAAGAATGCCATGATCAAAATATGATTGAACTAGGCCGCCTAGTGCCACAATTTGGGGGCTTGAGATCATTTTTTCTCTGGAGGAGAAAACAAGGGGAAAAGGTTTGTGATACTTTTTGATAATTTGCAAGTAGCTTAAATGTAACATGCTATTTAATAAACTATTCTAAATCCAAAGTATCTAATATTTTTAAAGAACATTATTAAATTTTATGAATATTTAAGTTTTCCTCCAATAAATGCATTTTCAGCTATTACAGTTGCTTTCTTGGGTCTTTCTGTGATTCCGTATGTAGACTATTTCAATGATTAGTTAAATTTACTGAACACCTGCTGATTTGGGCATCGAACATACCTTATCTCTTCTGCTGTTGGCAGTTCTTCAAAACTGACATAATTTCCCTATTTCACAGGACAAAATAACCAAGGTTTAGATTGGTTAAACTCATTTACCCCAACCATCAAGTTAATATACAATATTACAGTTACCTATTTTGCAATGTTTTCCCTTGTTTTATTTTGTTAATTTTTTTCCCTTAAGGAATTGATTGCACCAAAGGTAATGGTGAGATTATTATTGCTGGGGACCTTATTAATATATCCCAAAAATGGTCCTAAGGAAATCTGAAATTTAAATAAGTAAAAAGGAAAAACAATCCAAAATATTGAAAGAACCAATATTTTTAAAGCGGAATCATTCATACTTTTTTCCATGTGGAGACTACTTGCAAATCATCAAATCCCTCCCACACTTTGTTTCCCTCTACAGAGGAAAAAAAGTAATCTCAAGTTCCCAATTTACTGGCATTAGGCTGCCTCGTTACACCATATTTTGATCATGGCATTCTTTAATCTCACTCTGCTCCTTGCTTGATTTAGCACATGTCCTTGTAAAAGAGGAGAATGGGAGAGGCAAATTGTAACGTATTTATGTTAAGTGTTAATGGAACTTTGCAATTTCTGTTACTAGTACATGTTCATTAAGGAAGATTGTTTAAAATCTTCATATATTCAAGAGCTGTTTTACATCTTAAGCGGATCAGCAGGCACAGTAATTTCCTCTTAATTATTTCACTGTTTGAACATTTCAGCTAGTATATTCCTAGGAGGACTTTACTGTTTCCTGAATTAGTTTACTTTTTGATTCATTCTAGGAACCTTTTTTTTTTTATTATTATGAATCTGATTTGTTGCTAAAGTAGAATGCCTAACACACACACACACACACACACACACACACACACACGACTGAAAACTAGGTTGAATTTAGCTGATTTCCCCCTAAAAGACTTGTTTAACCTAAATAAGAATATATATATTTCTAAATGAAAAGAAACATCAATGCTTTTTTTTAATTGAAAACAGTAGCTGAGAAAACAGTAAACTAGAGAACAGATTTTATAAAGCCTTGGCATTTCATATATTATATAACGTAATATATAAAAATATGTACATATGTGTGTGTGTTTATATTTATATGAGCATACACACACACACACACACACACACACACACACACACACACACACACATAGTTTTATATAGTAACACAGTTTTACTGGGGATCAAATCTGTATGCCTGGGATGGTCATCCCTGGTTTTACATTTGTTAGAGTTCTTTATTTTCCAAAGAAGAGTCATTATTGGTAATTGTCATAGGCTAGCTGTGTGTACTTTGTGGAGCTGCCTTTGTCATGTAGAGCCCTTGTCTTATCATATGTTAACGGGAAAGCGGCTTCTGACACCTTGTCCCAGTCTGGTCTCTGTCACCGCACTGTGGCCAATCCCTCCAAGTGGCCCTGAGCAAACAGTGTGTTCTGACACCAGCGACTAGGGACACCTCTCTTCTCAGTTCTTCCCATCTCAGTGGCGGTAAGAGGAATGTTCTAGTGCTTTCCAGGCTGCCAAGTGCAGTCAGACCACCTGGAATCTCGCTCACATGCTGGTGCTGGTTTGGAGGTCTATGTGTGACCTGACAGTCTGCATTTCCATCAACCAGTCATGGCTCACATCTGGAGCAACAGGGAACTGTTTATGTTGCTTTCCTGCCAACGACCTGATGTATCTGCCAGATGTACAGAAGCTGGTGACCAAAGTCGCCAGTCCACCATTTGGTGGGGTCAGGGGGAGCTATGGGACCGACAGGCACATATGTGTGACAGATGGTAGAGCATAGGTTCCCAGCAACCCTAAGCTGTCTAGATAACTTTGCTCTAAGTTTATCTTGGGGCACAAAACCAGTCAGAATAACTAGCAATGCTTTCTTCCCCTAGAAAATTTTTTTGGTGGTAAATGAGCTAAAATGAAAATTCACATTTAAGGAAAAATGTGTAACATTTCCACAGTGTGGTTGCTTTTGCCGCCTGTGATGTTGTTGCTAACCAGCCCATCACTCCGTGTCGTTGACCAGGGATTAGCCTCATGGTTCTGTGCTCAGGAAAGAGGTGAAGGTACGTTATATTAAGTGAGATTACTCAGTCACAAAAAGGAAGAAATCGTATGCTCTCCCTAATATGTGGAAGCCAGGGAGAAAACGGGGCATAAGAAAATGGGGCCTCCAGATGAAGAAGGAGAAACCTTAGATGAACAAACAAGTTGACTGTCTGAGCCTGAGAAGGAGGGAGGGCGAGGGAGTGGGGCGGGGATCGGGAATTGGGGAAGGGTTAAATGAGAAATGTGTGCCTGAATGCTTTTACCTGCTTGTACTTAACAAAGATGTATGATTACAATGTGCCAATTTAAAAGATAAATCATTTTATTAGTGAATTGTGATAATGCATCACACTGAGGTTCGATGTGATAAAATGTGATAAACATACTTGCACAAGCTCCTGCTCTGCTTCCTCCATGGCCCACCCCCTCCTCCCTCTCCTCTCCCACTAGCGAGATTGGTGGTGATACTTTCACACTGCCATCTACTATCTGAACTGGTTCCTTCTCAATTCTCTCTTCCCCTCCTTAACTCCCTCCTCTCTTCCCCTCCCACTATTCTGTAAGTCTCTCTCCACATTATTTAAAATCTCTTATGTTTCCCCAATTCTCTCTAGGTTCCACATATGACAGAAAACATATGACCCTTGACCTTCTGAGACTGGCTGACTTAACTTAGCATAATATTCTCTAGCTCCATCCATTTTCCTGCAAATGACATAATTTCATTTTTTTCTTTATGGCTGAGTAGAATTACGTTGTGTTTTTGTAATGATAATGGGAACACAAATTTTGGTGAATCATAACATCATGGTAAACACAGTATTCTTACAAGATTAGAAAATGTGGGGAGCCAAAAATATGCTTAGAATGTATTAAAGTGGGGTGGTCTCTAAGCATAATTCTGCTCATACAAGGTGCAATGTTCTTTTTATTACAAAGTATGTTTGAATTTATGTCTATAAACA
>PVLC010000509.1:103226-207621 GCA_004027655.1 Graphiurus murinus
TTTTTTTTTTTTTTTTTTTTTTTTTTGCGGTACCAGGGATTGAACTCAGGGGCGTTCTACCTCCGAGCTATACCCCCAGCCCTATTTTTTATTCTTTATTTTGAAACCGAGTCTCACTAAGTTGCGGAGTGCCTCACTAGGTAGCTGAGGCTGGCCGCGAACCCGGATCCTCCGGTCTCAGCCTCCCGAATGCTGGGATAAAACTACAAAATTGTGATGACACGGCTAACATTAACGAACACACAATGCTTCAGTTCAAGGGTGTGGGGTTTTCCTCTCTGTCCTAGTGCAGTCATAGTTTAGGGAAGCTTGAGCTGTAAAAAACCACTTCTTAAATTTATAAATGTGGATCCCATAATGCGTCCTACAATAAAAGTGAAGTTGTGACTGAGTCCTCTAAACTATGGTCATGACATCTTAAAAAATGATTGGAATTTTTAAAATTTGTTTTCAATTGACAAATGCTAATTTTATCTATTTATGGGGTATCATGAGATGTTTTGCTATATATTTTCATTGTAGAAGGATTAAATCAAGCTTAAAATATCTTATATACTTATATTTTTGGTGGTGGAAACATTTAAAATATACTTTTTGTGAGCCAGGCGTGGTGGCGCATGCTTGTAATCCCAGCATTTGGGAGACTGAGACTGGAGGATCCGGGTTCTTGGCCAGCCTCAGTTACTTAGTGAGGCACTCCGCAACTTAGTGAGACCCTGTTTCAAAATAAAGAATAAAAAAATAGGGCTGGGAGTATAGCTCAGAGGTAGAATGCCCCTGAGTTCAATCCCTAGTACCGCAAAAAAAAAAAAAAAAATACTCTTTGTGCTATTTTGGAATTTGTGCAATAGATCTGAACAATAGATTGTATAGTAGATCTGTACAGTAATCTGTACAATAGATCACTAAAGCTTTTTTTTCCTGAGACGTATCCTACTGCATCGAATGGGCTAAGGTGATTGTTATGGCCTGAGTGTTTGTGTTGCCCCAAAACTTATATGTTAAGACCCTAACCTACAATGTGCTGGCATTAGGAGCAGGGATGTTGAGAGGTGATTAAGTTACTTGGTGGAGACCTCAGGAAAGAGCGTTGTATGATGTCAGCTTGACATGACCGCAGCCATCTTGAGTTGTAACCACCATGACTGCCCCAGAGTGACCCTATCCATCTCCCTGCATAGTTCCCAGCACATCTTTTTTTGTTGTTTTTTTTTTTTTTTTTTTTGGTACTGGGGATTGAACTCAGGGGTGTTCTACCTCTGAGCTACACCCCCAGCCCTATTTTTTATTCTTTATTTTGAAACCGAGTCTCACTAAGTTGCGGAGTACCTCACTATGTAGCTGAGGCTGGCCGCGAACCCGGATCCTCCGGTCTCAGCCTCCCAGCACATCTTAAACACACAAAACCTTTAGAGTGGTAAGAAGACCTTTGCAAACAGACCTTGGCTCGAATATGCCTGACTCTTTGAGGTTATGTTAAGACATTCCAGCTGGGATGAAGTCCCTATTGTCCCAACCCATACATATATTCCTCTTTGTGACCCAAATTACAGAGTTACAATTGGTCTTGTAGCCACCCCAGACCAGGCTTATGTCAGTGAGTCCTGCAACAACTTGTACTCTGTTAAATCCTGGGTCTGTCTGTCTGTCCTCAGGCTCATAGTGCCTTGTGGCAGGTCCTTATACTCTAGAACTGAGTTGCTCTGGAACAGGCCCCTGGAGAGCTTTCTTGCTATGTGAGGACACACAAATTCAGCAGTGTGCAGTGTGAAAGCATGCAGGAGTCTTCCCAGAGCCCAGCCAACCTCGCTTGACCGTGGGCTTTCAGCCTCCAGAACCCTGAGAAACAGACGCATATGACTTAAGCCACTTGGCCAGGGGCAGTTTTTCTAGCAACTTGAAAGGACTAAGGCAACTATCTATTTATGATTTCTTGCACATCAGAGGTGGCCCTCTGTTATTCTCATCTGCTTTATAAACATATCCAGACAGAACTTACCTGCCCCCTCCAGCACCTGGCCGCTGTGCTCAGTTCTGCGGCTTCTCCTCACCCCCTGCACTGCACCATGGCTCTTATCCTTGCTACCCTCCTGTGGGGAGCTGCCTGTGTGTCCTCCGTGCCCCAGCCCTCCTCCAGCAGCCTGCAATGTCACCCTTGTGGCACCAGAATCGTTTGATACACTATTGGTAAAGGGGCCAGCAGGTCTTTCCCTAGACCGTGCCCTCATTTAAAACCTGCCTTCTCTCAGGCCAAGGAGTTAGCTGTGTGGCACAGGAGCGCTTACAGGCGCTTCTTACTGAAGAGCTGTGGTAGCATCCTGGTTCTTGTTTCTCCGCATGTGCATGCAGAGCGAGGGCAGCCGGCATGCTTTTGTCTTGTGCCCTCCGATGGCTTTCTTCTTTCTACTAATGAGGGTAGAATATTCTCCCAGATCTGGTTACCAAGAGCGAAGAAACCCTTTCTGTTCCTGGCTTTAGAGAGTAAGGAGTGCCATTAGGATGAGGTGAATCTGATTTTTCATTGTTTTTAAGTTGTCATTTCAGCACCCTGTCATTATATTTTCCAAAGGCCTTGCAGGGCCCAGTCTTTGTTTTCCTGCATTGCAAGAAAGAACTGAGATCTCTCGTCACCAGGGCAAAAATTCCCCAGTGAGGCTGGCGAGGGCCAGATATTCACCAGGATTAAGAGATTCCGGGCGCCTGTGGAGCCTGTGACATGGCAGTGGTGGATAAGCATATTTAAAACAAAATGAGCTTGGAAACCACAGAGTAAAACAGCGGAGAGGAATTGAGAGGAATCCAGAGATGGCCAAGGTTTCTATGAGACAGACAAGAGGCTACACTGGCTTTGTAATAAAATCCACTCCTCTCATCTCTCTAGCAGCTTTCCTGTAGAGGCAAAGCAAGACTCATCTCAGTACCACAGGACGTAAGCTGGTGGGATGATTTGTGGGCAGCATGAGGGAGGAGCACACAGGACAAAGGATAAAGAAGGAGAGACAGAGACAGACTTATAATTTGGCATTTGCTTTGCACATTACACCATGCTAGTGTTTTAGATGTGCATAGAAATGATTTTTTTAAAAAAATGCCAGCCGGGCGTGGTGGCGCACGCTTGTAATCCCAGCAGTCGGGAGGCTGAGACCGGAGGATCCGGGTTCGCGGCCAGCCTCAGCTACCTAGTGAGGCATTCCGCAACTTAGTGAGACCCGGTTTCAAAATGAAGAATAAAAAATAGGGCTGGGGTTGTAGCTCGGAGGTAGAACACCCCTGAGTTCAATCCCCAGTACCGCAAAAAAAAAATGCTGCTGGACGTCAAGATAGGTGAGATCACCAGTACTGTGGTGCATGCATACCTGTAATCCCAGTACGTAGAGGCTCAGACAGGAGGATCACAGTAACTTAGAGAGATCCTATTTCAAAACAAAATATAAAAAGGGCTGGGGGTGTAGGTCAGAAGTAGGGTGATCCTGGATTCAATTCTCAGTAAAAAACAAAAACAAAAAACAGAAAATAAATATATATGTACATGTTTGTATAAAATATATGTATATACATATATATAATAAATATATGTATATGTACATATAAAATATATGTACATATATGTATATTTATATATTGTGTGTGCGTGTGTGTATATGTATGTATATGAGATCTGCTAAGGAAAGATACATGGAACATAGGGGTGATTGTATTTATGGCATAACGGAGTAATTCAAACAACAATCTCTTGCCTGAACTTTCCAGAAAATGCTATAAAGGGGACTAGTTTGCTCCAGTGATATAGTTAGTTTTACTTTTCTCCATTTGTTTCAATAGATTGGTGCTCAGAAGCTTAAATCTATCACTGGACATATGCTAGAAAGGGAACATAGATACACACCAAATGTTGTGTCCATGGATTTTTATATCACTTTGACCTATGATAATTACAGTGCATCAATAAAAGCATAAAAATAAAAGAAATCACTTGACTCTAAGGCATGATCATCACTCTGTCTGCAGGGACTACTGAACAGCCATCCCGCAGGACATTGCGTCCACGTGTTGGACAGATCAGACTGACTGCAAGGATCCTGGCCCTGCTCCGGATGCCTGTGGGCAGACGGACATGAGGTTGGCAACCACACTGTGCAGGAGGCTCCTTTCCCCACTCACCCAAGTTCACAGTGCTGTATCTTTGAACATGTTGCTTGGAGCTCCTTTTTTTAAAAAAATTCCCTCCCAGCAAACCTCTTTCAATGTCAAACTCAGACATCACTTAGTCTAGAAAGCCTTCCTTGGCTACCCCCAAAGACTCCATCACCCTCTCTTTGTGTTGATAGCCCCTTGTCCACACTCTGTTTTAAAACATTAGATAAATTCATACCTTTGCTTCTCTCACCCACTCTGAGCACAGATTGAAAAAGAGAGATGATGACTTAATCACATTTGATATCCTCAGTGAGGATAGTCCAGGCCTGGTGAGGAAAATCTGCTTAGGAGTTAATGAACCACTAACTGGGATGCTACGTGTTTTTGACATTCAGGTTTTTTTTTTTTTTGACAATCAGGATGAGATTGTGGCTACTTTGACCCAGAGGTTTTGAGTAGTCAAGGCTGAACAAAGCAGCATAAGAGAATGAAAGTTAGCCTTGAGAACACTGAGAATTCCATTGTCTTTTTTTTTTATTATTCAAATTATCATACCAGGCCCTGGTGATGCACACCTGTGATCCCACTACTTGGGAGTGAGACAGGAGGATTGCAGGTTCAAAGTCAGCCTCAGCAACTTAACAAGATCCTGTTTCAAAATAAAAATATAAATGACTGGGGAGGTAGCTTGGAGGTAGAATGTCTCTGGGTTTAATCCTCAGTACAAAAAAAAATTACCTTATTCTTTGATCTTACAGTTCAATGCAAAAAAAAAAATGGACTGAAAGTTCCTGTCCTGTCATTAAGAGTCTAGAAATGAAAGAAACCTGCTGAGATCTTCTGTGTATAGATTCAGATTGACATGACTACAGCAATCTTGAATTGTGACTTTCATAATTGGCCCAGAGAGTAACCTTAGTTGGTTTTCATTGCATAGTTTCCAAGCAAATTATAACTAGACAAAATCATTAGAGTGGCATGTGGAAATTTACAATCAGATCCTGACTCCAAGGATGTGCCTGACTCTGATACTAGCTCAAGATAAACCAGGTACATTCTGGCATGGATGACATCACTTTTGTCCTGAACAATATATATCCCTCAACTTCTGGTTCAGTTTGTAGAAATGCGCCTGGTCTTGCTGCCACCTGTGACCAGGTTTCTCCAATAAGCCCTCCAGCAAACTGTACTTGGTGTCATCCTGGAATTGTCTGCCTTTCTTACCTTGGTCTCATGGCACCTTGGAGCCAGTTCACATACACTAGGGCTGGGTGGTTCCAGAACATTCTGGTACTTGTATTTCAGTAGAATGTTATCTTGGATTTACCAACACAAAAACTGTCCGCTTGACTTTTAGCTCTGTCCTGATTACCTAGAAAGGCAGCATTCATTTAAGTTGATCAACATGTAGACGCCAGAGGGTATTTGGACCCACAGTGGAGTTTTAGTCTATAATTAAAACAGGGGAAGTCAGTCTTCAGAGAATAAAAGTTTTATCAGATTAAGTACTTCACACTGGGAACTGAATCAATAAGAAAGATTGCTTAAAAATGGAATCAATCTTGATATATGTACAAATTTATAAAAATGTGAAAATCAGAGCAAATCACAAAGTACTTACTTTCAATCATAATTATGATCTACATTTCCTTATTAATACCGTTGAAGCCAAAACCTATTTCCATCATTTTGAAATTTAAATTGGCATTTAAAACACAGAGTCCTTTGAAAAAACCCACCTTCCCCCTGTCCCCAGTCTTTCTGTCCAGGCGTGAACAGCTGGAGGCATGCTGCTCCGTACCAGGTGGACATGAACATTAATACATGAACTCTCTGGGTCATTCCATAGCTAACCCTAACGTGAGCAAGCCCGATGGTGGGGAGTGGTGGGCAGGCCCCATCCCAGTAGCCCCCTCCTGGCCCCATCTGTGCGACTCTGGCCACAGCCACCTCAGGTGCCCCTGAGTGACCTCTGGGTGGGCAGCACCTCAGATGCCCCTTCCTGTCACCCTGTGTGACCACTGGACAGGTGGATTGCAGGTGCTCCTTCTGTCACCTTCTTAGTGAAATCAGAGGGCAGGACCATCTCAGGGCTCTGTCCTCCTGTCTGTGTGAGCTCTGGGCAGGAACCACCTCAGGGATTTTTACCTTTTCCCTGTGTGATGTGAACACTGGACAGACACATCATAGGTCTCTGGCTCCTGTTACTCTTTCGTGATGACCACTGGGCAGGAGTTGTCTCTTGCTCATGCCTGTTTTCTGAAATGATCTCTAGGGAGGGCCATCTGAGTGCCCTATTGGGTCATGTGGTGGCTCCATTCCTAGCCTTTTGAGGAAGCTCTACACTGTCTCCAAAGTCCTCCTTTCTTTTGTTGTGTCTGTAAGCCCGCTGGGCCGTGCCATCTCAGGGGATCCCTATGCTTGACCTGTCTTCATAACCATAGGGAGGGCCATATTGGATGTTGTCTCCTTTTTCCCTGTCTTTGATGAGCACTAGGCAGGGTCATTTCGAGAACTCTCTCCCGATCCCTGGTTTGTGATGACCACGAGGTCTCTCTCTCATTTCTCCTGAGTTGCACAGATACACTGTCAGAATTTGTTTCGCCATACTGGAAATTATTTAATTAGTAGCATACTTGCTATTTCCATTCCTTGTTGTTTTGTACCAGGTGGACATACTTGTTAATAATGTAAAACAAATTGTTCCCAGCATGGCTATCTATTTCTCACTAGGACCATGTGATAAAACTTTATTGTTGACTCATTTTCTGAATAGAATGAGTAAACCATGGAGTATTGTCTTTGCACGGTCACAATTCTGAGAGATTTATGTTTTCTGGGGTGGTAAGGACCTCAGCTCTAGATATCTAGTCTTCATTACCCTGAGACAGTTTCAAATTTAACATAAGCATGGATTGTTAGCATTACAATGTCAACTAGTCTAGTAATTTTCATTTCAAAGTAATTCATCAGATCTTCTGCTTCTTTTCTGAGGTTGGTTTTCCTAGAGATGTATTAATATAAAGTGTCCTTAAAAATTCTTATAAAAGGATTCTCACAATCTTGAAAGTCTCTTTCTTTAATTGATTTTTATTTATTTTGCTTGAGTTTATGGTGTTATAACTTTAAGTATTCCTGTGTTATGATAGATTTTACTTAGCAAAGAACTTGGATAAGTTAATTTCATTCATTCAATTTTTAAATCACTGATGATTTTCTTGTTTCCTCCTAAAAACCATTCTGTAGTTTCCAGAGGAATTTTTCTCTCTAAAGGAAAGAATATGAAGGAATATTTAATATATATTTGAATATATAATAAGGAATAATAATATATTATTAGTATTAGTAGTAGTAGTAGTTATTATTTTGTATACCCTGAGGTTGTCCAGGCAAGTAATACATCATCTTTGCTCAGGTTCACATGTAGAAAATTCTGTCTGCATTTAGAGCTTAGCAACTCTAATGAAGGTCAAGTTTGCACAAAAATTTAGCTATTGCTTCAGAGTCCTGACAAAATGCTACTTGTTGATAAAGTATTCTCCATTTCTTGGGCATTCTGAACATCTTTTGTTAATTCATTAATTTTCTGCATCTACTGGCCTTTATCAGCTTCCATAAACACTGAACTCGTCCTATGTTGTACTCTGATTGGAAAATTCCAAGGTGCTTTCTGTCCTCATGGCAGAGGCCTGGGATACTCTAGCACAAAGTCTAGCTATGGCACAAGTCCAAGAAATGTGTTGAGGGCTGGGTGTGTAGCACAGTGGTAATTTGTGCTTAGCACTGTGACATGCTAGGTTTGATCCTCAGCACAGCAATAAAATAAAAAGAAATGTGTTAAAGAATCAAGTATATTTGACAGATAGTAAGAGCAAAGACTTTTTAAAATTTCCAGTTATAATACTATTTCATCAGGATTTACTATTATTAGTATATAGTCTGGTTATCTTTTGAAAGGTATTTTAATGATATGTAATTCCTTTAACACACTAACACATAAAATCGGCTCAAAGCTTGACATTTCAGTAAACTATGCAGGAGAGGTTTGCATTTTTCCAAGGGAGCCCTGGCATGACATTTTTCAAAAATTGTTGAACTAGACTCAGCTTTCTTTTTTGCTCATCATACAAAGTAATTCTGAAGTTGGGAATAGAAAGAATAGTCATTGCAGAGATTATCACAGTAGTTTGTGTGTGTGTGTGTGTGTGTGTGTGTGTGTGTGTGTGTGTGTGTGTGTTACTGGGGACTGAACCCGAGGGCATTCTACTTCCAAGCTACACCTTAAGTCCTATTTTATTTTTACTTTGTAATAGGGTCTTGCTAGGTTGATGAGAGTCTCACTATTTGGTGAGTCTGTCCTCAAACCTACGATTCTCCTATCTTAGCCTCCCATGTACTGAGATTATATGTGTCTGCTACTACACCTGGCTTATCACAGTAGTTTAAAGGTGGGCTCAAAAGCGATTTTAGCGATTCACTATGGTAAATGCATAGTCTACACAAAGGTATATATCTTGATATGGAATTGGAGATGGTGTCTAACCACACTGAGACCACATTGCTTAAGGAAGAATTTGTGATGGTTACAGGATGCCTGTAATTAGCTAGGTATGGGGTATACACCTGCAATCTCAGTACTTGGGAGTCTGAGATAGGAGGATCACAGGTTTGAGGCCAGCCTCAGCAACTTGACTACCTAGTTAAGTATACTGGATATTTTCTATTTGTTTGTACTATAAAATCTCTGAAAACTTTACACAAGTTTAACCAAATTTGGCATACTACAAAATGATACATCATAGCTGGGTGTGGTGGTACACACCTGTAATCCCAGTACTTGGGAGGCTGACACAGGAAGATCACAGGTTGGAGGTCAGCATTGGCAATTTGCAAGACCCTTAGCAACTTTGTGAGACTCTGTCTCAAAATAAAAAATGAAAAAGGCTGGAGATGTAGCTCAGAGGTAGATTGTCCCTGGGTTCAATTCCTAGCACCAATAATAATAATGATAATAATAATAATAATAATAATAATAATAATAATAATAATAATGATATATCAGTGAAATCATTATGTAACTTAGGACAGTTTTTGAAAAAGAAGAGCTGACCAGTCAGAGTTTTTAGAAAGCTAGGCTTCTTTTGGTTGAATAACATGTGTGTGGACAGATCTGTAGGTGGGGTTGGGTTAAAGTTAGGAATTAATAGTGGGCGGGGTGCTGTACATCACACTTAGAAGAGGAACGGAGAAATGGAATGCTCTCTGATTTCGCTTCAAAGTGAAAGGCAAAGACTTCAAATGGGAAAACTAAACAAAGCAACAATAACACAGTTTCCAAATCCACTCTGAGCAGTGAAGCTGAAATCCACTTCCTTTCACCCTCTTCCGTTCTCCACAGGTGTTGACTCCACTGGATAACTTAGAGATCTGGGATAGTTGCATCCTAGGGATTCTCTTGGTGGGTGAAGCAACAAGTCTCAGGTGGAAAGGAAGTTTGGTAGCTGTGTGCAGGTGCAGAGGGGTCTCTCCATGAGGAAGAAATACCCAGTCCAGAGAGTAAGACTACCTAACCAGGTGCATCCACTGGAGGTCCCAGGTGAAGGAGTTAACTTTGCTTTTTCCCTTGAACTCTGTGGTTAGTGTTATTGGGCAGCCAATGTAAAATGTGTATTCAGTTACAGTTTTTTTGTAGGAATCTCTGAAACTCCAGTAAAATCTACTTATTTCCACTTATTTTGGGAACTGGTATATAAGGGAAGGGGGTGGGGGGCTCTATGGCCAGGAGATCCTTCACCTGGGACCTCCACTGGATACATCTGGTTAGGTAGTCTTACTCTCTGGACTGGGTATTTCTTCCTCATGGAGAGACCCCTCTGCACCTGCACACAGCTTCCAAACTTCCTTTCCACCTGGGACTTGTTTCTTCACCCACCAAGAGAAGCGAGGAGGATAGGAATTCGGCTGCTGTCCCGGCTCCTCTAATAAGCAGGTCCAGAGGTTCATAGCAGAGGACAGGAAAGCACAGACAGGCATCCATACATTATTTTGACATGAGGTGATCTTCCCCTTCCAATAAAACTGAGCCTAGAAGGGAGGGTCCGTGGGGACATGCATGACAAGAGGTAGGCACCTGAGAGATGGCTGGCCAGACATTAGATACTGTGATGGAATGCAACATAAATGTTAGGCCATCATCCCCAGTTCCTGGCACAGAACTCCTTGGATTTCCTCAGTGATGGGGTGAGAGAAGCATCTTTTGCTATTCATAATAGCCCCCTGAAGCCACGCCTACATTTATGCTAATGAATGGCTGGAGGTTGGCTGGGGTTGGTTGTTACAGGAGCCAACTAAGGGATGTAGAAGGTTGGAGCTTTCCACCCCCAAACTGCAGGGTCCTCAGAGCCCCTGAAGCTTACGTGTGCAGCCTGGATTCGGACACTTTGGTATGACAACTAGCAAGACAGAGATGATGTCTTGCTGATGTTCATTTTTGTTTTTTAACAGATAGAGCTAACATAAGTAGAAAGTAAAGATATTAAACTGTGAACAATTAAGAAACCTATAGTAGATGATGAATTTGAGCCAAATAGGTTATCGATTTTTGTTTTCTTTCGTTTTGTTTCATCTTCATTTTGGGGAGGGGGCTTGGTACTGGGGATTGAACCCAGGGATACTATACCAGTGAACTACATTCACAACTCTTTTAATTTTGAGGCAAGCTTTCATTAAGTTCCCCAGGCTGGCCTCGAACTTGTGATATTCCTGCCTCAGCCTCCCTATTCACTGGGGTTTCAGGTATGCGCCATTGCGCCTGGTGGCTATCAGTTTTTAAGTTCTTTGAGCTGATCTCTTTTTATGTGTCTGAGTTGAACATAATTTGCTTACCTTCGTACTGCACTGTGAAGTTAGAGTGTTGCTTTAAGGTTTGTGCTAATGCTGTTGGCAAAGAGCACGCTCATCGTATCAAGTGATTCTTCGTTCTCTTCAGGACGCTTCCAGAATCTTTTCTCTGACAGTTTCCTGGGCAGCAACTTCATAAACACTAAGAGCACTACAGACATCAGTGTGGATGAGAGCTTTCATGAAAGGCACCGAAGGTATCATTTGTGGCCAGAAGAACAAGTTCAGGGAGGACCTAGCTCTTTCTACACATATTTTTACCTAATTTTGTTTTTAATAGCAAAACCTGACACAATAAGTTATCAAGGACTTGATATTTTTAAATAAAATATTTTGTTTTGTGATCTTTGATAATATTGTCTTGAATGATTTTAAGGTTTTCTTTCACATTTTTGCTGTATTGTGGTATAAGAGGAGAGCCTGAAATATAGACTTTTTCTTAGAGAAGAAAAGAAAATCTGTGGTGGTTTCTCAGCAGCAGATTCACCTGGGAAGAGTCAAGCCCCTGCGCACCTTCTGCTCTGCACGAGTCCAGGTGTAGTGCCTGTGAGGCGCTGGGCTGAGCTCTAAAGCTACAGGAACAAGACCAAGATATTCTTTTAGAGCGTCGTAAATCATTTCAGAGGCCACAAGTGGCAACTTGCGTTTGACCCATGCAGAGTTGGATTCCCAAGCTTTGCATTAGTTGCCAATTATTTTTACATTAAGCTAATGCATCTTCTCATGTTAGAAATAATTACAGATCTAAAGAAATCAATCCACAGCACCAAGCCTCCATTACCAGCTTTTAGCTGGGCAAAATCACACAGGTGAGAAGGTGCAGCCTTTATCTGCCTCTCCCTGGTCAGGGTGTTCCTGTCATTTGCTGGGACCTAGTAAGCACTTGAATTTAAGATGTGGTGACGTTGAAGGAGAGAAAATGTGACCCGTCATTCGTGATTATACTGCTTGAGAAGGGCTGTAACTAGTGAACTTATATGAAGCCATGGAGACACACGTCTGTGCATATGTGCATGTGTTAATTCACATTTGCTTGTGGGTGGATTTCCTGTATGTGCATGTGTTCATTCACATTTGCTTATAGATGGATTTCCTGATCACCTAGCAGTTCCCTAAGAACAGTGAACACACTGAACTCAGTAAAGCATGATCCCAACACCTGCCACTTTGTGTTGTCAATCTCTAATTCTGTTCCCTATCTGCTGGTACCGATAGTGTAGCACACACTTACTTACCGAGATTGATGAGGTTGTCTCAGAGGTTGTTTCCTCTTTGCCTAAAGTTGCCACATCTTTGGCCTTGCTCTGTTGGGATCACTGTTTAAGTGTCAGCCATGATTTTAGCTGTTGCTACCACCCCAGATGTCTGCACATGTTTAAAAGAGGACCCTTCAAATCTGAAATACCTACACAACTGAAAATAGCAGAGTCCTAATGGAACTCTTTGTGATGGCAAATGCATATTTGAAAACACATGCTCATTAAATCGTTTTATGTAGATTTGGATGTTTGTGGTACTTTTGAGATAAGCCTGGAGTGACAGCTTGGGAAATGAGGTAGATGAACGGCAGGAGCAAGAAAGGAATAGGGTGGGATCATTAGAGACTGCACAGAGCTCTAGGGCGCTCGAGGCCACCACGAGGTATGGGGCAGTAAGGGGCACGTGTCCACTAGAAAAAGGGCACATGGCACGTGGAAAGATACAGTATACATCTCACCTCAGACATCACCTGGGGCTGGCCTTGAACTGTTGTTTTTCATATTTACCCAAAGTGATCACTTCTGTCGAGAGTCAGCCCTCGAGGCAACAGGGTCAGGGGTCTCTCATAAGGTGGGGATGGAGTACGAGGTCACCAGAATACGCTCATACCCAATGCAGTGTTGGAACGTATCTGTTTAATTCATGTCATCACTATTTTTTATACTCTTTTACAACAAGGTATACAGAACAGGAAATTTTACAGACTTGTTTTTTCCTAAAGTTGAGTGGGTACATCTTTAACTAGAAAAGCTATTTCCCATAGTGTGCTGGGATTAAGAAAACAGCAAAGATTACAGAATACAATATGTAAATAAAAATTCTTTTAGTACGAAAACAGTGTTAAAGGTTAACAACGGAGAGGAAACTCTATTCATTAGATTAAATCTTCACTATTTGCTCAGCTCCTGTCAGGCAGCTAGAGAGTAGTTAATAAGTGGTGGGACAAGGGGGGAGGTGTTTCAGAGAGAGAGAAACTGTCTGTCTTAAAGTTTTCTTTACTCACAGATAAAAAATAGTACCTAAGTTCCTTTGATTTGTATTTAACCTTGTAAGGTTCAATTCCTGATGTTTGAAGAGGGTTAATGAATATCTATGAAACGAGCTGAGGCATTGTTCTTTTCACAATCCGTTTAGCCATCCTGTGTCTCTAAGAAATTTTTTCTTTATAATTAATGTGAAAGCAAAACCCAAAGCACCCTAAATTTCCAGAATATAATAATGCAAAGTGGGAATGCCACATGTTCCTTCTTTTTAAATCAATTGCCTTGCAAGATTTCAGTGGGCCGAGCCAAGCTCAAGGACCAGCTTATTAGGATGACGTCGCACACTTCTATTCACTAAAGGAATAAAGTGGCCAACTAGGTGTTTGCTTGTGAGCAAGTTTCACATTTTTTTTGGTCTTTAAAAAGCTCAAGCAATTACTAATGAGACTCCAGTCTCAGAAGCATTATTTACATGAAATGATATTCATAACTATGAAATGCAATGTTAACACTCAGCATGAATAGAGAAGGCCCAGGGAATAGAAAAGCCAAACATTTTCTTATTTTGCTTTGACATCAACTGGCTTCATGTAAGCAAAATAAAGTGAATATTAGAGCTAATGAGTTATACAGTTTAAGTTTATTTCCATTAGAGAGAAATGCATTGGTTTGAAGTGTGTGTGCTCTAGATTGATCTTACATGCAGACACCGTTATCTTATTACTTCATCCTCAATTTCACTGTGTCTTGTTGAAGACAGAAGGTAATCACAAATGACATATACAGTTATATTTCCATTTTCTTTGTCATTTATTTCTTTTCTGCAGTTATTCCTATTTATAACATCATTAAAAGAAAAAAATCAGTCAAGTGAAGAACAGACCCCAATTTCCTGCACAGTTAGGCGGTGTAAAATGCCAAAAATGAATGACCCTGCAGGGATCAGCTTTAGGCTTGATATTAACATCCCTATTGACTTTTAGCCACTTTGAAAAGTGGCAGGTCACCTGTTAATTTGAAATTATGAAGGATACTTAACTGGCAAAGAGGAGAAAAGCTAAAATGCAAAAGGCCAAGAATTTCTAGGAAGGTCCAGAGAAGAGAAAAAGGTGAAAATTAATCATAGATTTTCATGGCTTTGAAGAAAGTATAAATTTACAACATGATTGATTGTAATGTTCTAAAATAATGATAAATGAATAGGATTTTTTAATGAGATGAGGAAGCAAAAACACATCTGGAAATGCTTGTTTTATCTACCGCTCTTCCCCTTCCTGATAATTAATTGGGAGACTTTTGTTATCAGTCCTGAATTCCATCTTAAGAAGTAATGTCTTTTTTGTTACAGTTGAGTTCTGTGCCAGAGATGCTGTAATGACTGTAATTAAAACTTTAAGAAATTCTTGCAGAAAGGAAGTGATCATCGAGACCCCTAAATATACAGATGAAGAGGGAGATGATGGATGATAGATAGATAGATAGATAGATAGATAGATAGATAGATAGATAGATAGAGCATGTCAACTGTCCCAACTTGGATTGCCAGCCCTTTCCCTACCCCAAAACAAAACAAAACAAGATGGCCTAGGTCAAGGGCTTATGTCTTGAAAACAGTTCCTATGACATCATTTGCACTGAGCAGGTTGGCTAGTTCCTGTGCTCTATCAACTTGGCCCAGGGGGACACAGATTTGGGCAAATAGAGAAGCGGGACTGGAATGTGACTCCCATAGAGGCGTCAGGAACCCACAGTGAACTCTTAGTCTAGGACAGGCGTGTAGAGTTGTTCAAACAGAGGCCAGGGGACAGGCCTTGTCTTCTGATCCTGAGCAGTCACTGGATAGTCACCGGCCCCAGAGAGTAGCATAACCCGAGCAGAGAGGCTCTTTCAGCCTAAAGTGACTCTCAGCGAGACACCAACAGTCTTCTAGTGCACGGGGAATGCAAGCTTCCTCTCTAAGGATGGCTGCAGGGAGCACCTGGCACGCACTGCAGCCGGCATGCAGGGAGGGTATTTTGGAGAATGTCCACACACAAAAAAGAGGGGTAGGGATTGGAGGTGGGGAACAATGAATCCGGAGAGGAGGAGGAGGCCAATGTAAGGAGATGTTAGTTCATCATGGAGCTGTCTGCTGCTGTGGACAGCAGGAGCTCCAGCTGAGAACGATGTACCTGCAAAATGCACAGAAATATCCATGTGAGACAGGGGAAATGGGAGCTTTCACAGACTGGCTGCATTCCCCAGTGAGCAAAGGCTGCTCTGGACTGTTAACTCTCCCCACTCTGGGCTGTGCTGCGTGGGACAGCTGATGCTCCTATGGGACTCCCGCCTAGCAGTCACTGAATGCAAAAGCTTCCAGGGAGAATTGAGGCCATGTGCAGCAAAGCAGTGGCTGAGATGACATCAGATACAGAATAATCATGGTAGCTTTCCTTTTTGATTCTTCTTAATTACCCAACATAAGACTTTTTGTCCTTCTGGCTTATTTGGCAAACTCATAACTTGGAATCAATATTTATTGCTTTTATATCTAGCTACATTTTGCCCCATTTATTACCACAAGGAATAATCTGTTACAGTTGAACAGGCAGGATGAAAATATCTGGGAGTACGTTGAATTATGATCTAAGAACCTTAACTTTTTCCCCCTTAAATCTAAAGATTTAGTATGAAGTATCAAGATTTTTATATTGATCTTCACATGTTGGTCTCCATATTTAGTATGAAGTATTAAAGTTTTTATTTTGATCTTCATAATTGGTCTTTTTATTTTATGTGTGTGTGTGTTGTACTGGGGATTGAACCCAGGAGCATTCTATTCTGAGCTACACTCACAGCCCTTTTCATTTTGAAACAGTGTCTTGTTAGGTTAAGAGTCTCAATAAGTTGTTGAGGCTGGAATTGAACTTGCAATCTTCCTGTCTCAGCCTCCCAGGTATTGGGATTACAGGCCTGTGTCATTGCACCTGGCCCATAATTGGTCTTTTCAATAGTTTTCTTCATTTATTTAGCATCCTCAAGGAACTACATAGCAAACATGTACAATTTCCAAATGCCTAAAAATTCATACAGTTTTAGAAAAGGATGGCACATTCATATAAGGAAACTCACCTTGTGGACAATTGAGTGAACCAATGCCAAGAGCACAGACACGGTGACAGTGGCACACATGCATCAGCGACTGAAGAGGGGACTAGCTCAGACTTCACAACTGCCACTCAGCATTCCCTCCGCTTAACACTTCATTTCCTCCTATACCATGTTTTTTTTTTCCACTTTCACTCAGAATCCTGACTGAGCACATTACTTTCTTCCTAGCCTTTTATAGCAGAGACACTAGACAACATGCACCAGTTACATGGAACCTTGCTCTAACTGCCAAAGAATGAAGTGAACAAGAGCTGGTGGTCTTCCTTCTCTAAACTGAGTGGTGGAAACGAGGCTTGTTTTATAGAAAGTAAATGCAGATCTTTCATCAGAAACAAAATAAGCAGTCTTTGGGTCTCAGGAGGAGAGAGGAAAGGGCCACAGACCCCTTAGGGAGATGACTGGTTGGGGCCCTGTAATAGTTAAGATATAAAATGTCCCCTAAAGAGCTTGTTTATGAATGTTTGGAGCTGATGTCATTGAGTCATGAGGGTTGTAATCTGGGCAGTGGGTACATCCACTATAATCGATTTACCTGAGTGTCCACTCAGGCCATAGGTTGTGACTGGAAGAGTGATCTCTGAGTGCCACCTGGGGATTATATAAATGCTTCCTCCTCTCCTGTTCTTTTTTTTTTTCTGGCCTCCATGATGTGAGGAGTGCAGCCCATGGCTCTCCCTCTCTCTGCCTCCCACCACCATGCCCTGAGATCCGTGGTCCTTGGCCTCACAAGGACTGAACCTGAAACTGTAAGAAAATGAGTCTTCTTTCCTCTAAGTTACATGGTCAGTTTTTTAGGTTAGAGCTGCAAGAATACTGACTGGAACGCCACCACCCCCTTCCCTGCAAGTCAGAGCATTTGCTTTGCTCAGCTCTTGCTCATTCAGCCAACTCAGCTCCCCAAAACTGTGATAGGGTTGCCACTTCTAGGAAATAATAGTGCTCAGGGCAAAGGACAAGACAGCAGCCTGGGCAGAAGAAACCTTCCACTGACGAGAGGAAACACAAAATAACTCGCCTGCCAGACCCAGAGCTCTGGATGGAGAAGCACTTTTATTCCCTCTGGAGAATTTGTAACCCTGAAAATGTCCTTCTATGTGCTTGGAATTTAAATGATTTTACTTTTGTGGTCCAGAGAATTCCAAGCCAAGCATTAAATAGAACTATCCCCAGAACAATTGTGTTCTGGATGGATGCCTTAGAAGAAAAAATAAATAAATAGAGGGTGTAAATACTCCCAATTCTGCCTTATGTAGAAATGCCTTCAAGTAAATTCTGGGGGGTATTCCCTCACAATAAAAATTATAAGACATCTACAGTGGAAGCAACAATGGTATGGGGAGACACTGGACAGACATTGGAATTGTAAGAGAGCAATTCTTAAGATTTTTTTCCCCCTTTATTCCTTTCAGTTTTTTTTTTTCTTCTGTGGTAGTGGGGATTGAACCCAGAGGCATTCGAATTCTGAGTTACACATCCAGCCCTTTTTATTTTTTATTTTGAAATAGAGTCTTGCTAGGTTGCTGAGGATCATGCTAAATTGCTAAGGCTAGCTTTGAACCTTTTAGTACACGTGTATGCAAGAGAGAGAGAGAGAGAGAGAGAGAGAGAGAGAGAGAGAGAGAAGAAGAAGAAGAAGAAGAAGAAGAAGAAGAAGAAGAAGAGAGTATTTCATGTTGAATTTTTCATATAAGCCAACAATGTTGCTTCCAGTGTGACACAAGCTCTACAATTTCTCTTTGCTGTTTTCACCTAATCGTATGGCTTTAGAGTACCATTGAAATGACAGTGGCTCCTAAATTGATTTGTGTAGTTCTGATTCCCTCCACTAACTAAAAGAATTAATTTTCCCTAGAATAAATTGCTTTTCTTTGGCTGTTAAAGAATAACCCAAAGCAGCATCAGTGACACCTCAGCTCTGGAGCTGCAGGGGTCCATCTCCCCGTTTAGTCAAGGGCAGCCCCATCTTCCCAGTTATTCAAAAAAGCGGAAATCTAGGAACTACCTTGATCTCTTCCTCCCCCTCATTCCCTACAGTCACTTCATCAGCCTTGTTAACTTCTAAATAATTTCCAAATCCACTCATTTCTCTCTGTTTCTATCACCAGCCTCATAGTCAACCCACATCACTATCCTCTTCTGGGCTATTCAAATGTCTTTGTAATTTACTCTGCCTTTACACTTGTCTCTCAACCTTCATAGTATTATACAAGTAAGCAATATAAGTGGAATTTTTTTTTTAGTTGGTAGTCAATGATGGGTTCGATTTTCTCAGGGCAATATCAACCTAAGACAGGGCTCATTGAATGACTCATCGAGACCCCATGATGGGTAAGATTATGCACCTGGTAGGAAATGACCTAAGACAGGCACAGTCCTTCATGCATTTTAAAATAAAAATGGGGGAGTTGTGTGAGCCCAGCTGGGCCCTTTCCCTCCTGGCAGTTGCTATCTGCATATATGAGTAATAATAAGAGTAATACTGACTCTTCTGCTATGGCTACATTGGCGTCTCGAAATCTGATGATTGCTCCTAGCATGCGTAGATGAAAGACCCTCCTAGTTCTTAGAAAGTAAATATATGACTCTAAAGGCTTATGGTTTTATGACTCTAGAAAGTTTACTTGACCAGGCTATGTTAAGAATGTGGGCCATGCATGGAAAATAAAGAAGTGGTGCTAATTGTGCTCTGACAATGATTGATATGTCATCAATGTATACATAACCCTGTTGTACTCAAGAAATGTATAAAAAAATCCGTGCTGAATAATAAAAATTTTTTAAAAAATCATACCATACCACTTCTTGGCTAGATAGATAGATAGATAGATGACATATAGATAAACTTGTCATTGAACCCAGGAACATTTTATCATTGGGCACCCCAAGCCCTTTTTATTTTTTATTTTGAAATAGGTTTCCACTAAATTGCTGAGGGTGAAATTAAATTGCTGAGGCTGGCCTTGAACCTGTGATCCTCCTGTCTCAGCCTCCCAAGTACTAGGATTACAGGTGTGCGCCATAGCGCCCAGCTCAACTCCTATAATTGAAGAGAAATGTACTGCAGGCCCACTGCTTAATTCCTAATCATTCACAGATATTAAAATCAGACAAGATGAAATACAGGCCAGAAAGAAGTAAGTTAATGTTACTAAGTAAAATTTGCAATAAACATATTAGTTATGAATAGCAATGCATTAAAAACATGGCAATAGCATTCATGAAATGGAAATTACAGAAAACACAAAGAGAAACAAGAAGAAACCTGTTTTTGGTAAGGGAATTTAATTCATCTCTTTCTAATATGATACACCAACTGGGCAGTAAATAAGGATATAAAAGACCAAAATGAAATGAGTAATAAAGTGCATCACATCGACACTACTAAACTGTATCTTTAAATTGGAGAAAATACCTTCCTTTTCAAAATCTCACAGAGTATTCATATTTAGTAAGCCACAAAGGTTAAGTTTAACGTACTTCAGAAAAGGAGAAACAGAAAGAGGCAAAAATTTGCACATTTTGATCATGGTACCATAGGAACAGAAATGAATTGTATAATCTAGAAAACAGAGAGATTCTTCTTACAGACATTTATAAAAATAATCTCATTTAAGCAGCATTTGGGTCAAAGATTAGAAGATTTCCTGAAAAGAAGATAAGGAAAATATTGTGGAGTAAAATAAAATCAGAACTCAGAAGGAAAATGCATAACTGGAAATACTTTTATCTATTTTGAGGAAATAATAAACAAGTTGTCCATGGTGGTGTACATATGTAATCCCAGTGGCTGGGAGGCTGAGACAAGAGGATCACAGGTAGGAGACTAGTCTCAGCAATTTAGCTGTTGGGTGGAGCATGTTTGCAGGTAAACGTGTATCCAAGGTCTTGAGATATCCTGTAATCAGAAATGAGCCCAGATGGGACCTCCTCCTCTGTACTGTTTTTTGTCCTTGATCTATGCTGAGAATTGCCCTTGCTCTAGATTACAATTTGTTTCTATATATCCTGGGTTTAGCATTAGCAGACACTTTGTTTACAGTTTTCAATAAAAGAGGCTTCTGTGAAGAGACTTGCAGAAGAAGATTTCTGCTCTTCTCCCTAGCTGCTCCTAAATGATTTCAATTTGTTGACTCCAAGTCCTTCATGTGAGGGCACAAATAAAGCCTCAAGTGTTGGTGGCAAGAAGTGTCCACAACTACTACGACTATCATCATCACCACCATCATCATCATTTTTATTATTATTGTTGTTGTTATTCTAGGGATTAAGTCCAGGGGCATTCTACCTAAGAGCTATGCCTTGAGCCCTTTTTTATTTTTTAATTTTGCTAAGTCTTGCTAAGTTCTGAGAGTCTCACTAACTTGCTGAGGCTGATCTTGAACCTGCAATCTTCCTGTCTCAGCCTCCCAAGTACTGGGATTATAGGTATACACCATTACACCTGACTAATTATTTTTCCAAATAAACATATTCACAGTATTTACTTATTCAATATCTTTCTTTAAATTGACTTTGAAATTGATCGATCATTTCTTCTACTTGCTTTAGTTGTCTAAATATACCCCTTTTATTGAGAAGCTTAACGTATCGTGCTAACACTAATGCATTGTTCAAAATAATTTCCGTTGTGACCTGCTTCATAAAATCCATTAGCTGGCTCTTGCACAAGGAAGGGAATGGAGCCACAGTTCATGCTTCAGCATGAAAGTGAACACTTGACATTCTTCTCACATTTTAATTTTACTTTTATGACTCATCTCTACTTTCATTAAACTGAAAAATTTGTGCAACTTGGGAAGGTGAAAAGATTCAAAAGAATGATTAAACTCCTACTTCCTCAATATATTTATTTATTTATTTATTCATTCACTTGTTTATTTATTCACACATTCATCTATTCTGTGGTACTGGGGAAAGCCCAGTGACTTTCTACCTCTGAACTACACTCCCTGACCCTTTTTAATTGTTTGTTTTGAAACAGGGTCTTGCTAGGTTGCTGAGTCTTGCTGTGTTGTGAAGGTTGTCCTTGAATTCTTCTGTCTTCCTCCATTTATTAAACCATCATGGTTAGGTAGCTTTACTTCTTGTAGCCTGTTATTTAAATTATAAAAGAGAGATATTCAAGAATTTTCTGCATAAAGTACTAGAAAATTATTACAGCCAAAGGGGTTATTATTGGGAGTCCTTTGATGAAGTCAAAGACTTGTACAAATTTATGATATTATTACCAGGGCCACAAAGAGGTGGTTTAATGCAATTCATAGATTTTAAGATTTGAAAAGAAAAAAGTGCCTTTGAAATAAAACTGGATTCAGATTTTGCAGTATTATTGAAAGTGCTTATGTCATTTCCATCTTTTACATTTATCTCTTTTCTGAAAGTATTATTTTATAGCACTGACTCCCTCTGCGGTTGATGGGTCCTTGTTTTCACATTGGGTTAAACTGGGAGCAAAAAACAGAAATAAAATCAAACAGAATTCACCTCTGTGTCACCTGAAATACATGTGCAATTATCTCTTTCTTAGGGCACATTATTAAACATTCTCTATTCTTTTTTCTGGTAGTTTGTAGAACTATACTTTGATCTCTGAAAATATCACTCTTGGGTACAGTCTGAAGCTTTTAATTTTAATAGCACCTGCTGTAAATGCTAGCTGTTGGAGGAGACTTTTTTTTTCTCATAAGACAAAGGAGTCACTGGAGAAGGTAACATTGCATGTCTTAAGGAATTGTAGTTCCTCTGCTCAGAAGATTTTTGTTCCCAGACTCTGAGTGCTAACTGAATGATTGTGCAATTTATTGCAAAATCAGTAATATTTTGAGCAAGCACTGCCTTCAGGTGCAAAGCTTATTTTGAGCCTGACACTTCTGGAGTCCCGAGCTTCTAGGTTTTGTTCAGCTCAGTGAATCTATTGATCTTAATGAATGTACACAGTCCTCCGTCGGACTCAAAGGAATTCACCAATTTGTTTTCTCTAGATTTACTACCCCTTGAGTTATATAGCTTTGGTTGTAATTTAGCTTTAAGATGTATGTAAGAAAAAGGAGAAATGAAATGGAATCAAAGTTAATAAATCAAATATGAGCACTGTCTCCGTCCTGACCTGTTTCAAGCCCATGCTAACCGCCTGTCAGCACCACTTCTGGGCCTAGCCCCAGACACTCTTCCACACCTTCTCTGTGAAATGTGACGTATGATCTGACATTCTTAATTCGGTCAGCCAATGTATGCTTGTAGATGAAGAGAGTGCATTGGGCATATAAGTAATCACATCCGCATGAATATTTATGAAGTCAGAAGGCTTTCTTTAGTCTTTGCACATGGATCGTGTCTGAGCATTTGAGCAGGAAACAAGGCTTGGCACCGTGGGCTGCCCAGGGTACCCTCTCGTCCTCTTGGGCTTCTGCACAGCCTTCCTGGGCGACCCAAGGGCAAGACAGAGAGCTGACACTCAGGGACCGAGGAGTTCTTCAGTTCCAGGGAAACCAGGTATCCTCCCAACCAGCAGTCATTCACGCGCTCAACTGGCAATCCCGCTTCCCCCAAATGCCCCTTCTTGGTGGACTGTGCAGCGGTAATTATGGTAATTCCTGGAGAAGAAGAAAAGCTCCTGACCTTCCTGATGTCCTCTGGCATGCACGTCTTTATACATAAAGTGACATCCTATCATGTTCACATGAAAGATGAGTGACACTTTGAAACACGTGGCCACACCCTTAAAATGGCTTTTTTCTTCTTATACTTGTATTGGTGTGCTGTCGTCTCACGTCATAGTGCAGTTCACAGTGATGTGACATGTGACACACACACACAGGGCACTTGGTGGGCTTCTCCTTCTCTGCTCCCTCCCCCTCTCCCACACAGGGTGTTGAGATTGACCCTGGTATTCTCAGGAATGGACATACGTGGATGGAAACGGCTTTTCCGATTCAGTTTTTAGAGGTTGAGGAACGGACAGACTTGCAGCGATAATCCACGGTTTTCAAGTAGAGCGGGGTGCAGCAACGGCCGTGGTGGAAAGGCGTCTACTTGTCCTCTAGAGTCATTTGGGGTGGATTACATCAGGACAGGACAATGTCTCCAGACAATGTGTGTGAAAAAGATGCCAGGAGGGTCCGCTTCATCCTAGAATGCCTCTTCTAAGGCAAACGAGGAGCATATACACATTGGGAAATAAACCCAAATTCTCAGAAACCCCCTTAATAGTAATTAACATAAGGTGCTGTTGGGAGCTTAGGGTAAGCACAGATGACTCTATTGGCCACGACAGAACATAAACCAGAGGGGGAAAATGGTGAGAGAATCCCTTGGAAATCTACTATGTCTTTACAAAAGGATTGGGATATGATATCACTGGGAAACTCGTGGACATTTCCAACTCTCTGCAAACAATGCCCATAAAGTCTAATCAGCTGAGAATCGAAGTGGCTTTGGCATGTCTGAGCCCATGGTTTGGTGGCACTAGATCAAGTGACCATCAGATCAGGAGCCTTCCCTCTCCACAGCAGCAGGTGAGGATGTCTCTTGGTCGATGCCCAGTCTAATGGTGGCCCATGGCACGTGAAGCTGGCTGTGTTTTAACTTCAAGAAAAGCGTACCAAATTTGATGGTGAAAGGGGGCCGTGAGCCTCTGCTTGGCACCCTTCTGTACTGATGCGGTGCTTAGAGCGCTAACGAATGATTTCACCAATAGCAAGACAACTCACACAAGCTCTTCCCTAGAGAAATGAACGCCTGACATGATAGCATATTTTGGGGTTCAGTCAGGGAATTCTAGAAGTCATGTGATCAAACACAAAATGCTGTCTTTTGAAATGAGCTTAGAGAAAGCCTCCACCAACTTCCCACTCTACAAACATGGGTTAATGTTGCCCAGGGCATGGATGAGTTGCAATCCTGCCCAGCTCCCTCTGTGCAGCAAGGTGAGTACAGGAACACAGACTCCAGGTGACCCAGGGGACGCGGGTCCTCAGGCAGGAGAGATCACCCCCTCAAGCCCAGTAATTGAAGAAGGTTTAATAAAGTGAGTATTTATAAGGGATGGGGAGAGCGTGGGGGAAACTAGCAAAGGATGACTTTAGCAGCCCAGAGAGAGTCTCCTTGAGTTCTTATCCTCCTTTGGCCTAAAGCAAAGAGGAGAGGAATTCTTGAAGTTCTGAGAGAAGAGCCCTACAAAGAGGGCGGAGCTGAGCCCTTCAGGGGGTACAGAGGTATTCCACAGAGCCCTGACACTCCACTGTCCTCTGCTCTCTTACAGATGCCTCCTATCGCCTAGAGCAAACTAGAACCTTTCGGGACAGAGCAGGGCCAAAAGGTAAAGAATAGACAGACAGGGGTAAACAGAAAATACCCAGCATGTATGGTTATGGTGAAACAGGAAAACTGGTGCCCTGGTGGCCTGGTGCCCTGGTGTTGAGCCCGAGTCTGGAACCTGTGTGACAGAAGAAGGGCACCCCTCCCCGCACCTCAGGGTGCACGGTTCTTCTGCGCTACGGCTGGCCTGGTGGGTGGACTTCCGTTCCCACAGTTGTGATATCAAGTGAGGAATAGGTGTCTTTCTCACTGGCCACCGGCACAGAGACCCTGAAAGTTAAGGTGTTCTTTAACTTTTCATTAGATTTTATTGTCTATTTATTTCTATTCTAATGCTCACATATAAAAACTAATTTCAATTGCATATGGTGCCGGGGACCTCGGAGACTTCTCTTTGTCAAATTGTCTTCTTTATCTTTTCTGTCCTGGAGACCCTGCTGATCACCCCATCTTTCCTGAAATTCTTTCTGTTCTTGGTTCCCCGGACTCTGCTTCTTTCTTATCCTTCACTTGTGCCTCTTCTTTACTCATCTTCTCGACTAGGTCCCTGTGAACAGGTGTGGTTTCTCCAGCATCTTTTTGGCGGTACTGGGGATTGAACTCAGGGGCATTCTACCTCCGAGCTACACCCCCAGCCCTATTTTTTATTCGTTATTTAAAAACAGGGTCTCACTAAGTTGCAGAGTGCCTCACTAGGTAGCTGAGGCTGGCCGGGAACTCGGATCCTTCGGTCTCAGCCTCCCGAATGCTGGGATTACAAGCGTGCGCCACCACGCCCGGCATCTTTTCATCAGTGTGATGTTCTTGCCATGCTCACCTTGGATGCCTTTATTCACTTCCATGGCAACACTGAATCTTCCTAACGTTAGAACTCCTGTATCACGTACACACACCGATCCCTCCCCGGTGCCTCACACTCAGCCTTCCAAAAGCAAAGCTCATTACGTTCCATCGAAGCTCGCTGTGAGTTCCCTGAATTTTCTATTTCAGTTAATGGCACTGTCGTTCACTTGGTCACCCAAGCATAATCCCAAAGCAATTCCAGGCTCTTCCTCCTCTCTAACTGCCAAATTTATTCAAACTATGAGCCTCGCCAGTTTAATTTCCTAAATGCTTCTCAAAACTATCAATTCCCCATTTTCTCAGCCATCTAGTTGCTGGAGTGCTGAGTCATCTCTCACCCAGACCATTTAGGAAAGCGTTACCACCGTTCTCTGTCCATACGCCCTCTTACCATGAGCCTGCCTTTCTAGGCGTTGTCTACTCCCTACCCCAGTGCAGCCTGCTCCCCGCCCCCAGCCTGAGCATTGTGCTCCTTCCATCGCCTGCCATCCCACTTGACCGGGACATGTCAGGATCTCACACCTCTACACCGGTGCCGCCCTGCTTTTATTTTCCTGGTGAATTCTTGCTCATGTTTCTGCGCCCACCTCGGCGCCCTCTTTCCTCTACTACTAGGTAATCCTGGCCACCTATAGACTAATTTTGTACAGACATCTGATATGCCATTGATTGCCTTGTGGTGCTGGAGTTTCTCTCCCTCCTCCTTCACACCTGGCATGTGACAATTAATTTTCACATCAGTGGATTCAATTCAGTCAAGAGTTTCAGTATAAGAAGTTTCAGGTCTAAGTTGATGACCATAGGAAGTTCTAAGTTCTTCTTTTACTTTTACTTATGTGCTATGTATCATGCAAGATGACTTTTAGCCATAACAGTGACCAATGCTGGTTCAATATGGAACCCCTGCACCTCTGTTCCCCTCTAGTACATTCTCCAAGCTAAAAAAAAAAGAGATGTTTCAAAAATCCAAATCTCTTTCTTTGTCTAGAGTCCCTCATATGTCCCACCTTCTCCCTAGCTTCCACATATTAGGGAGAGCATACGATTTTTTACTTTTTATGACCGACTAATCTCACTTAGCATAATGTTTTCCAGTTCTATCCATTTCCCTGCAAATGACATGATGTTGTTGTCCTTTATGGCTGAGTAAAATTCCATTGTGTACATATCCCATAGTTTTGTGATCCATTCATCTGCTGAGGGACATCTTGGCTTGTCCCCTAGTTTGGCAATTAGATGAGCAAAGAAGGTGACTTAACTGAAGGTGATGGAGGGAGGGGGCACCCTAATGCACATGATGTACTTTCACAAACATATCAAAGTCAATCACTAAACTGAACTTGAGAAGGAGGGAGGATTAAATGAGAAATGTGCACATGTATGCCTTTATCAGCTTGTACCTAACAAAGATGTATGATTACAGTACACCAATAAAAAAATTAAAAAAAAAAAGATCCAAAGCTGAGCATGCCCCTCTCTTGTCTAAGCTTCTTCAGTGACTCTCTCTTACTCCTTGACTGAAATCCAAACCACATGGTGAGCCAGTAGGATCTGCCATTTCACCTTACACCACAACACCCCTGACCAACAGGCTCGGGCACCCTGACCACAGGGCCACAGACGCGCCCCACTCCTGCCCGCCTAGTTCCTTCACGTGTGTTATTCCCTGCTTAAAATGGTCCTTTATTCCTCTTCACTTAGGTAATGGCCCCTAAGTGTCAGTTGCTATGCCAATTCTTGAGGAGGGACAGCCTTCGAGAACTCCAAGTATGGTTCCCTGCCTCTGATCTCCTACAGGTCTCCTCTGCATGTGAGACTGTACACCAGCCAAGTTTGCATTAGCTCACAGGATGCCTTCACTCCAGAGCTATTTTTGAAACATCGCACAGATCTGCTGCAGTGGCTGTCTCTCTGCTTTATTTCCTTCTTAATATTTCCCTCTATAACAGTTACCATAGTCAACTACATTTAGTTTTAACTAGGTATTCTTAAGTTTTTTAAAAATTCAGGTTGTGTCTGTTCTAGCAGAGTATTCATCTCTTGGAGAAGAGTGTCTTTGTCTTGGTTCCTGTGAAGCCTTCACATCATGCCGGTGGAGGGCAGTTAGCAACATGTGCCGAGGGAAGCGGGCTGGGACTGGCTGCCTCCTGGCTCAGTGGACTGTGGTCACTGCACCTGAGTCTTAGGCAAACAGAGCTGCCCCGTTCAGATCATGTTCATTGCTGGTTTTTGTCTGTTGTTAGACCCACAAGAAAGCAACTTAGTCATGGTTGGCTGGTGGGTTATCCAGTCTATCTGGCAGAAATGCCAAAGCTACTCATGGGCCAAGATGCTTCCTTGCAATAACCAATAATAATAATATAAAACAATGATGCTTTCTTCTTTACAAATGCTTCCTAATAGTTCTAAGTATGTGTGCATTGAATAGGATGCCAAGTAGAGATAAAATACTAGTAAGTTTAATCACATGGGCTTTATAGCAGTGTGTAATAGTGTACAGCATTCTAGCAGTTTATTTTCCCTTCTATTTTGTGAGGTTTCAGCCAATGTTGTGATAAAATCGTATACTCCTGAGAGCCCAACTCCACAGAAACAGCCACATTCAGCGAATTCAGAGGCTGGCAGGTTCCCGTGGCAACCGGAGTCGCTGGAAGGCATATCAATGCTCCCCATCATAACTTCACTTCATTTTGACCATTAACTTGGTTTAAAAGGAGGGAAAATCGAGCTATGCAAATGAAATAAAATGACTCCATTTTTCCTACAGAAGACTATCTTGACTAGTAGAGGTTTCTCTTCACTGATTAGAATTAGAACATTGTATTAACAGTTTAGAAGTCCAGGCTAAATTCTGCAATCTGTTTTGGTTATAGGAGTACACCCCAGAGAAACTCTGTCACACCTACTGTATACACTCTGCCTTCTGCGGGCATGGCGTTCTGCCGCAATGGGTACAACTAACCACAAATTGAAAATACGCACTTTTAAAAAACTGCATTTGTACTGAACATGTACAGACTTTTTTATTGTCATTATCCCCTAAACAATACAGTATCTAATATGCTCAGTATTACAAATCACCTAGTGATGATTTAAAGTGTACAGGAGGATTTATAGACTATATGCAAATATTGGATCCCTTGATATAAAGAACCTGTGCATCTGTAGATTTTGAGAGCCATGGAGGTTCTGGAACCAATGCCTGGAAGATACAGAGGGATGACTATATATCTGAGAAAAGGAGACCAAGAGTTTGAATTATTGGAATTGCATCAACTGGTACTCTTCTTTAGAGTTTTTACACCTTTAAAATTTACTTAAAACTTCAAGGAATACATTTCCCTTTATTCTTTTCTATCTTTGCAAAATACCTCCCTCTTAAATTTGTTGTGTGTTGGTGTGGGGGCAGAGAGGAGTGGTTCTTTCTACACTTGTCTCCTTATATGAAGTAGTTCTGTTCAGCAGGTATATGACAAGAGCCGGAATTACTTGTGTTTGAATCCAGATCTAGATGCATGAACCACCTACATGCATGCTAAAAAAAAGAAAACAACCAATGTTGAAATGACCACAGAGGGAGGCTCGATAATATGGGCTCACTTTAAACGTGTGTAGCAATAAAGGCAGGTGTACCTTTAACACATGAGATCATAGAGAAATAGATACCTAGTAAAGAGATAAAAAGGTGAGGAAGATTCTGGACTGTCTAATATTTTCCTTTGACAAAACTATTTTTACTTTCTTTTCAACTCCAGTACTGCTCAGTTTTTGTTAATTTCAAGCAAAATATCTTTGTTGGGCTGGTTTGGTGGCAGCATGGAGTCACCCTGGCAGGAAATAATCCTCTAAGCACCTGGGCAAGATTCTGTCTGCCAGCTTCCTGATGGAGAGGGCCCTCGTAGACACAGGGAAGTCCCATCAGGACTGAGGTTTTGCAAAAGCAGATGTCGCTTTCCAATAAGAATTCTCTAACAGGTTTAAAAGAGATGAGATTTGATAAGAATTTTCAAAAGTCCGTGTTGAAAGGAGCTGTTGGCCAAAAGGAAGCTTTCATTTCGCTGCTTGGATCACACTGCTGAAAAGAGTTGCACTTTTCTAGGCCACAGGAAGACTCAGGTGGCCAAATCTCTTTGGGGATCCGGATGTCTCGAAAGAAGTAGGGACCTTCTTCTACCATCAGCAGTGGATGGAGGGGCCATATCAGCCACTCGGGTCCTCAGATGCGGTCATGAACATAAGCACTGGGAGTTTGTCACGTTTGTCATTCTGAGACAAGGAATCTACCGGGGAAATTCAAATGCCTAATCCTTGGTCCCCTGCCTCCAGCACCCCATGGGAAAGGGGGGCTTTCCCACTTTCTTTCCTTCTGTACCTGAGCCCTGGGTCCCCGAGTTTGTGCTCTCGTTCCTTTGCCCAAGAGCCTGTTTCACCCGGCAGAGCCTGACAGCCATCCTTGGACTGGCAAAGCTATGCAGAGAAATTGTGGTAAGCCAGGCATGGTGGCGCATGCTTGTAATCCTAGCATTCAGGAGGCTAAGACCGGAGGATCCGAGTTTGAGGCCAGCCTCAGCTACCTAGTGAGGCACTCCGCAACTTAGTGAGACTCGGTTTCAAAATAAAGAATAAAAAATAGGGCTGGGGGTATAGCTTAGAGGTAGAATGCCCCTGAGTTCAATCCCTAGTACCGCAAAAAAAAAAAAAAATCGTGGTGACTCAGTTTCTCTACAGATATTTGAATCTGCAACCGTAGGGTAGCAGAGGGGAGTGGTGAGGAAGAAGAGAGGAGCATGTGATCCTGCTTTGTCTTTGCAGGAGTACCATGCGACACAGGTACTACCTGTAAGATGCTGAGTACCTGCAGCCTGTCATCCCAGATCCCAGTTAGAACAGACTGAAAGTAACAAAATGCACAAAAATAGTCTACTTCTGCATCCTAATTCTGGTCTTCTTCTTTTCTTTCCTTTTTTTTTTGTACTGAGACGTGAACCCAGGAGCATTCTACCTCGGAGCTATACCCCCAGCCCTTTTTATTTCATTTATTTTGAAACAGGGTCTCGCTAAGTTTCTGAAGCTGACCGTGAACCTGCGATCCTCCTGCCTTAGCCTCCCAAGGACTGGAATTACAGGCGCGCATCACCATCCGGCTCATTTTGCTACTTTATACGGATCACTCAAATACATAAAACTCCCCCCCCCCAAAAAAAAATTACGATGGCTTTCCTTTTCACCTGAAAAAAACACATGTCCTGTGAACTATGCAGATGATAAGTTCTAACCCCCCTAGGAATGGTCCAGATGCTTACTAGCACTAAATATGCACACCCTTTCCTCTTACAGAATGCAAATGGCCCAGAGCTCGGTCTTAGGCCATGGGAAGGCTGCAGGACCCTGGGGAACCAGGCGAGGTGCGAGTCTGCTGTGGGGTCCGCGGCTGGGGGCGGGGCGCCAGCTCTGGGTGGGCGGGGCGGGGCGGGATGGGTGGGTCTTGTCAGCCCCGCTGTGAGCCTGCGGGTCCCCTGCGCCCGCCAGGCCGCCTCCCACCTGCTCCGGCGGGGCTGAGCCACCTCCAGTAGTGGGAGCCAGCCGCGCGCCGAGCAGTGGGGACCAGACCCGCTTTCCGGCCAGAGTGCAGAGCCGTGGTCTGAGCGCCACAGACGGGTGGCAGGTGCGCCGCGACACCTAAGGCTGAGCTGGACCCCGAGCTTGGGGCTCAGCAGCGACCACTTCGCGTTTCCGGGAACCAGAGGTGAGCTTTGGGCTTTCCAGTCCTAGCTGGAGCTCTGTGCTCGGGGTGGGTTCTTTATCCTTGGACGCTCAGGACAGCGGTCTGGAGACAAGTCCTAGTGGGCAGCGCCTGGGAATGGCGGGGGAGGGGCTATGCACCTTAGGAGCGGCAGCGGGAATTCTCTCCATCCCTGCCCCGCACCGGAGAGGGGTAAGAACATCCCCCTGCAGACCCGGGACCGTGCGGCCGGGCTGGGTGTCCAGGGGCCGGAGCTGAGCCGGGATCTGCGCGCTGGCCCCCGCGCGGGCAAAGTTTGCCTCTCCACGTCCAGCCTGTCCCTTCCCGCCCGCAGCCCCGGAGGTGCCGCCTCTCCTCGCCCTCGGGCTGCAGCCGCCCCGCCATGGAGTCCCCGGTGCAGATCTTCCGCGGAGAGCCAGGCCCCACCTGCGCCCCGAGAGCCTGCCTGCTCCCCAACGGCAGCGCCTGGCTCCCCGGCGGGGCCGAGTCGGACAGCAACGGCAGCGCGGGCGCCGAGGACGCGCAGCTGGAGCCGGCGCACATCTCCCCGGCCATCCCGGTCATCATCACGGCGGTCTACTCGGTGGTGTTCGTCGTGGGCCTGGTGGGCAACTCGCTGGTCATGTTCGTGATCATCCGGTGAGCGCGGGTCGCAGCTGGGGAGGCAGGGCGAGCCCGGAGGAAAGCAGTCGGCGGTGGGGGAGCCCCCCAGGCGGTGGGCGCTCGAGTGTGTGCAGGGAAATGCTCGCAGGGTGACCTCTTAAAAAAGCGAAGGATTTCCTGGGAGAGCTTTTGGTGGGGGGTCGTGGGTTTTGCACAGGGCGAATCAGAGAATGCTCTGCCCCCTACTCAACTCCTGGCCTCAATCCCCTGCTGAAAACTGTACTTAAACGTACGGAGCTTCCTAGCACAAGGTCATGTCTGATGGTAAAGAAATTAGTTCATTTGCCTGGCCTTTGGCTTACTGCCCGCTCCAGTTGGGAGCACTTTCTTTTTTGCCCTTGTAAATATTTCTTCAGATAAATTTCAGGCCCACCGAATGCACTGAAAATAGTTCAGAATTTTCTGTGACTCATCAGACTAGTGTTACAGCTTATGAAACAAAAGCCAGTATAGTGTTTTAGGGTTGTTGGTATCCATAGAAGAACCTTTTAGGACTGAAATGCCTTTTCATTTCTTTAGAGTATCAGTGACTTTTGTAAATTAGTCATCTAACATTTATCCTCTAAACAGTGGGATGTGGAGATTTTTTCAAATATTGCTTTGTTATTTTTTCCCCACCATGAAAAATGAAAGTTTTATTTTACTGTTCTTTCATTTTTTCCCCTTGAAATCAACTTCCAGTAATAAATTTCCAAATGTCCACATGTATGCTAACTCTCTGGTAAGTAAAGTGATTCTTAATTTTAAAAAGACAGAAATAAAAGGGAAAAAAAAAAACAAATGATTTTATATGCCATTTAAGATACATGCGGTACATTTTCTGGAAGACCTAATGCTTAAGAAATACACCTTTGGGAATGAATAAGAAGTTCACATTCCTTTGAGAAGTCCTTAAAAATAAAGGAAGAATGCAAGTCACCCTGATTAAGGATATCAAAAGAATAAATAACTGGCTATTTCTCCTTCATCATCATCATTTTGCATCATCATCATCATGATGACTTTAGTTTTGAAATAGATCCTTAATTTAAGAACTTTAAAAGTAATATATACAAGCCGGGCGTGGTGGTGCACGCTTGTAATCCCAGCATTTGGGAGGCTGAGACTGGAGGATCCGGGTTCGAGGCCAGCCTCAGCTACCTAGTGAGGCACTCCGCAACTTAGTGAGACTCGGTTTCAAAATAAAGAATAAAAAATAGGGCTGGGGGTATAGCTCGGAGGTAGAATGCCCCTGAGTTCAATCCCCAGTACCACCAAAAAAAAAAAAAAAAAATACATACACTAATAATATATTAAAATAATGTATATACCATATATATAAACCTACGTCTTTCTCCTGGAAACTCATAATGAAAAAACCTCTATCTTTTTTTATTATTTTGGCTTTGGAATATTAAGTCATTCATCTGTACTCTGAAGTTAAAAACCATCAGCTAAGCCTTCACATAAATATTAGAAAGCTTATTTCATCTAGTGTGGGAACTTTGTGCCCTTGTCTCCATAGCTGCTTATTGCATTTCCCAGGAATTCTCTCAGTGATGAGTCAAGGCTATAGACCGGGGTGGGGTGGCATGTTGAGGGCAAATTATTCGTCCAAATCAGTAATCTCAGGCCTGGTCTCCATTAGACAAAATAATGATATCTGTAATCTAAATTGTAATTAAAATTTCAGGAAATCTCGGTACAGAGGTGATTTGGGGTAATAAAACATTATTACACAAAAAGAGAACTCTAACTTAAAAGATCAGGTCTTTTCCTACCCATGTCATATCCAATGCCTTAGAAAAACAAAATCTCTTGCTATTACTTGGATGAGCACCTGAAGTCTTGAGTTTGAAAAAGAGCTTCCTAGTTGCTCTGCAACTTTTTAATGACTCTGTAGACTAGGATTTAAACAAATAAAGAATTCTAAAATAGTGTTTAGATGCTATGTGCAAAGATAGATATGTCAGATGGAAAAAATAATTCTTGTGAATAAACTAAGACTTTTAATGGATAGGTTTCCCAGAGATATCCAGAGCTAACATGAGGATAAATCCAGGTAACAATATTTTAAAAATTAAACAGTTCATATAACAATATAATCTAGTCTCCTACTCCTTTCTCAACTACTTGGAGGTGAAGTATGACAGTAGGTTAAAAAGGAAGCTCTACAGCCTGCTACCCTGGAAGGCCAGAAATGATAGCTCGCTTGAACCAATAGCTAAGAGAGTTTTTAGAATTTGTTCACACTGATAGATAAAGAACTGGAAAATTAAACCTCTGAAGAAAGAGTTGGTGGGCTTGGGCTTATTTAGCTCAGGAGAAGAACAGGCTGCAGATTCAAGAGAGGGCTGCAAGAAGGGGCTTATGATATGCTTGTCAGGACTGGGTGGAACCCAGTGTGGAATCCACCTGTAGCTCTTCTGAGGGAAGTTGGGGCGTGGTCAACTTTGCTTGAAAACATGGAGGATCTCTTTTAAGAAGGACACTATTTAAAAATATTACACATGTAAAAAGTCCTAGCAAAGTTCCATCTTATGTAGGAAATCATTCTAAAGATGGCAAATAGATGCTCAGATGGTGGGCAGATGCAGGTCTAGGAGAGCCAGCTCCTCTGGTTTGGAGAGAAAATTAGAGGTGAAGAATAGAGCTATGAAAAGTTAGAGCTGTTTGACTATTTTTAGACCTGCCTTACAAATTGCTTTTCCTGTGGAGCCTGGTGGCAGACACCTGTAATTCCAGTACTTGGGAGGTTGAGACAGGAAGATCACAGGTTTGAGGCCAGCCTCTGCAATTTAGCAAGACCCTGAGCATCTCGGCAAGACCCTGTTTCAAAATAAAAGAAAATGTTTTGGAGAGCTAGGAGCATAACTGGAAGGTAGAATGCCCCTGGATTCAACCCTCAGTACCAAAACAAACAGAAAACCAAGTATCTTTTCTCACCTTGGGCACCTGACAGTGTTGCCCAGAATCTTCTGAAGATTTGTAAAATTTCAAGGGCTCTCATAAATTATCTGCCAACTGTCATAACCACCTAATATAAGGTCACATTAATGTTTCACTATGAAGACCTTAAAATTTATGTGCTTTGGCCTCACGTCTACACAGGCTTTAAGGTTTGGGGGTTCCTTGTGGACATAAGTGTGACGCTTAGCATCCTAATCCCATGGTCTCTTGACTTCTTCCTGTGCAGGTCACACTCAGGGAACACCATGACGCCCCACAACTGTGCCCTGGACCTTGCCAGGCAGCCCACCTCTGACAGCTTGAGTACCCATCCTTACGCTCTTACCACAGCTGCCCACACTTACAAGGACGTTCAAAAGTTAGCAAATGATTGTGTGCCCTGCAGGAAAAGCTGCCTACTTCTTAGCGATTATTGAATCTTAATGGCCATAGATAGATTAAGATTAAACAAAGTAATGCCGCTGTTTGCTCCCCCAGGAGGCTAGAATGATCTCTGTAGGCTGACCAGGAGCCTGTGCTTTTATCCACTCTGCTACTCAATTCCCACCTGACCTCTTCTGCAAACATGTGGTTCCTTCATCCCTGGAGGGCCTTCATCTTCTCTTCTTCTCTTAGTCTAGACTCTGGACTGTCACTCCAGCCTCTGTGTTGACAATACGAATCACTGTTCTGCTAGTTGGTCCTTCTGTCACTCTCTTTCACCAAGGCCCAATGCCCAACAAGCCAGCATTCTTCCTTCCCCTGTTCTATACCCAGCTAGATGGAGGCTGGTGGAAAACTCACTTTATTTCCGTCAAGGCAAAGTCAAGCCTCTGATGGACCTGACCCCAGTTCTGCCTGGAGATTTCTTCACGTCCCTCTCCAGAGCCAATTCCTTCTTCCACTCCCCATAACCCTCCTCCTGACAATATGCCCCTCACCGACTGCCGATGGTCCTTTCCAGGTGAGTTGTCACCAGAGTGCTCCTTTTCACGTGCGTGGTGACAGTGGCCTCCCTCATTCTGTTCCATCTGAGGGAGGAGTCTCTTTCCTTCTACTCCAACTCTTGTCATCTCCTGGGCTTTTCTGTGTCAGTTATTTCCTTTGGACCCTGTCTAGAATCGCTTCCTGTCCGCTGCCCCTGGCCCTTGTCTGTTTAGCGGGTCAACACCTCACGTGCCTGTCATTTTTGACAGCTCAGTATCCACCGTCCTTCCGTTTTTCTGAGTTCCCTTCACTAATGTCCTTTCGCTATGCCGTCGATGACAGCTGGGTAAGCTTCTTGGAGAAATCCTCCTTCCTCTGTTTCTCTGTCTCCCTGCCCCCACACTGTTCTTCTGTCCCCCATTTGACCCGGGTGCCCTCCATCATGTTCCTTTACCAAAGCCCCAGTTCTTGTGTTTCAGAGGCGCATTTGAGGCTGGCTGTTGTCTGACTTCTGTGGAGTGTCTGGTGTGCAGTCTGAGGTCCCTCGCTCTCTAGACAGCACTCTATCCTTGGCTTCTCTTCCTCTGATGTTTCCTAACTAATCCTATTCTCTGGGGTCCTCTCAGCTCTCTTTTGTCCCTGCTTGACATCTTCTCTGTATTACTCAAGGTTCGAGAAGCAACACAGAAGCAGTAGTGGATATACATGCTAAGAGATTTCTTGCAAGAAATTGGCTTATGTGGTTATGAGACCAGCAGGGAAAGTCTGAAATCCACAGTGGAGGGCAAGCTGCTGGCCCCAAGTGGAAATGTTTCTTTCTTTGAGATCTCTACTCTGCTCCTCTGGCCTTTCAGCTGATGGGTCAAGCCCACCCAGATAATCTAGAAGGATCTCCCTTGCTTAAATCAACTGATGATGGCCTTAAATCACATCTACAAAACAGTTTCACAGCAACGCTTAACCTGAGAGTTTAAAGACCTGAGAGCTATAACCTGGTCAAGGTGACGCAGTGAGCTGACCACCACTTTCTTCCTTTCAATGGCTTTATCCATTCTCCTGGCCATACCTGTCAGGTACATTTTGATAAATCCTAAATCTGTATCTCTGTCTCCCAGTTATCCACCCTCCTCTGCAGACTCAGCTAGCCTCCTTCCTTCTGGAAGCTCTAGGTGTCTCAAGTTTCTGCAGCACCTGTGTGCATTAGCCTGCGAGGACTGCTATATGTAACAAAGTACCACAGACAGAGCGGCTTAAACAACAGAAAGTTAATTATCTCACAGTTTTGGATGCCACAGTCCAAGGTCAAGGTGTCAGCTGGGTTGGGCTTCTCCAAGGACTCTCTTTTTGGCTTGTAGATGTCTTTCTTCTCTGTGTCCTCACATGATCTTTGTTCTGTATATAATGTGTCTTGATCCTCACTTCTTATAAGGACACTGATCCTAGCAGATTAGGGCTTACCCAGATGACCTCATTGGACTTTGGAATCTGGATGGTACACAGCTCAGCTCAGACGCTACCCATCCACCCATCCTCTTTCTCTTCTCCTTCAGAGAACGCTCTGCTCAAGCATCAAATTTCATAATAATTTTGTTTATATTCTCTTTTGTTTAAGTTAGAGAAAAGATATACTCCTGAAAAGGTATATTTATTTGTAAATTAATTATAAGTAAAACCAAAGAAAAGTTGACTAAGAAAAAAATGTAAAGTTCAGAAAAATCCATTTCTTCTTAGTCTTTAAGTTTTGCCTTCTTTCCTCGTTAGTTTTCAGTAGTTTTTGCTGGGATTCAGTCTTCTCTTGCCTTATCCTGAAAGTAGAATTTCTTCCAGCCTCAGCATGTCGCAATTTCTGTAAAGGGGAAACTTTATAAGGGGCTGAGAAGAAAAGCAAGGCACAAAAATAATATGGAAATGGTTACATTTCCTAAACTCAAGTTTTTCTCCAAAGGCAGCTAATGCACCCAAGTTTGCTGGGCCTGGAGCTTAGTCTTCATGACGGAACACATAGTTTTACTAACAAATAGGAGGCAAGAACATGTTTTCCCTCTGCTGAGGAGCAGAAGTCCATGCTTCCCCTGCTAATACCATCTGAGGTTCCCTGGCATGTGCGTACTCGGGTCACCACTGAGCCCCTCTGAGTGCCATGGCTGAGCTGTGTCAATCATGTGGCTGTCCCAGAGAAGCGTGGGAAGGAATGGAGGGAGGCCAGCCTGAGTGTCTGCCACAGCGCCCGCCTCTTCCCCCCCAGGCTTCTTATTTCCCGCTCCGAGATGCTCGTAACCACTGCCATTGTTTGTACACACATCTACCAGAGTCTCACAGGTATCAACGGGGCCCACCTTCGATCACATTTCCAAACCACAGGTAGAGATGCATCACACACAGGTGAGGCTGTGTAATTCACCATTAGTTACCCCCTAGTCATCATTAGCCTTGTCTTCGGTTTTGGTTATAATCGTATGTTCTAGTTTTTCCTGAAAGCTGTCTTGGAATCAACATGAAACATTTCCTTTAATGCAAACATAGCAAAAAATAGCTTCAGAAAATAGCAAGAGCCTGTCTTTCATTTCTCATGGTAATTTGCATATGTTTGACAACCTCTTAAAAGAAGGAATCAGTTTTACCACAAGTGCTTATGTGAATTAGCTAAAATTATTTTCTTCCCTGTTGGATATGTGATCACAGATGAAGTCCAAAGTCTTGTGCAACCATTTCAAAGATAAGAGACTGAACAGGTGTAGGAAGAGGGGAGAGAGCGAGAGAGAAGAAAGGGAGGAAGAGAGGGGAGGAAAGGAAGACAGACAGGTAGGCATAGTGGCCATTTGGAGATTCAATATGGAGCTCTTAACCTTTAAGAAACTACAAACAAAATTGTAACCTTTAAAATTACTTCTTTATTCTGTTGACTTTACAGTTTTTCCCGGTGTCTGTCCCACTGTTCATTTCAAGAGGGATTTATTTCTCACTAGAGGAGAAGAGTTCCTCCCCATTAATCACTGCTCTGTGCCTCCTGAACAGCAGTGTCTTCCTGTGAGCTGTAGGGCCGGCATCTCCTTCATCCCAGGTTAATCATCAGCTGTGTGCAAATGTTGCCCTGGGAGGCTCCGTGCTCTGTGAGGCTGCAAGACAGTTGCCTCTCTAAGGTTTGGCTTATGTGGTTTCAGTGGTCCAAGTTAGTACAGGCTTAGAACTGTATTACAAGAAAGAGTTTCTGAATAGCATTTATTTATTCCTCATCAGAAAAATCAGCTAGCAGTCCCTCGCCCCCTCTTAGAGGGGATGCTGGTTTATGTCTTAGATAAGGAGGAGTTATATAAGAAGAATGGATTTCAGGAAGGGGGCTACTATTGTAAAAGGCTCGTGTGTGTGTGTTTGACACTGTCAACTGTCAAAGCAAATTGGAACTTCAATAAAGGTGAGGAAAATGTGATGAACTGAGAGATCCCAAAGGAACCTGTCACAAGCTGGGCAGGGACATCTTTAGATTAGGAATAGCTGGAGTGAGAATCAGGTAAAGATCTCCTAAACAATAGGAACAACTTCTTGAGTTTTAATCCATTTAAATGACAAATATTAATCCATTGAGTTGAGTATTAATCCATTTAAATGCATAACTAGCCTATAAAATGGGGGTTGTTAGAGCTTGTTTTCAGATGAAGATATAAAACTACAGAGGTTCAACAATCTGTCTAAGGAAATATTGTTAAAAGATGAATCTGATATCTTAGCCCAAATCTGTCTAACTCTAAAGCCCTTCCTGCTTTCCACCTTATTGTGTTGCTTCCCACAAGGGAAAGGGCAGCTTCCTCTGACAGGGTGCAGAGCAGGGGTCAGCACTGGGCCTTTCTACTTGCCCATAGCCCGTGGCTTGTGTCCAGCTGGGTCAGATTTCTGTACAAAGGCAAAAATAGCCTGGCATGGTGGCACATGCCTGTAATCCCAACACTTGGGAGGCTGAGACAGGAAGACTGTAGGTTTAAGGCCAGTCTCAGCAACTTAATGAGACCATCTTTCAAAATAAAAATAAAATAGGGCTGAGGGTGTAGCTCAGAGGTAGAATGTCCCTGGGTTCAGTCTCTTGTACCAAAAAAAAAAGACAGAAAAATAATTTTAAATATCCACATACTTTACAGGTAATTTTGCACTAGAAACAGCATGCCAGTTGTTGGTGGTTTGTAGTTTTCTTCTGGATTCTGGTGGACATGGTACGCCCTCACCTTGCATGCACAGCTGGATGCACTAGAACTTTTGTTCTGGGAGTTGAGAGGGTGCATTTTGACTACTGAGAGGAAGAAGTGAGCTGCTCCTGGGGCACTGGCTGGTCCTTGGACACTCTTTGTCTTCCCTGGGTACCGTCCTGCAAGGACACTGCTGAGGTGTCCTGTGGCTGTGCCCCAGGGTCCTGGATGTGCATCGCTGTCTGCATGTAACCGCAGTGCAATGGCCCAGGAACTCATGCCTCGTCCATGTTATGCTGACAGCTTTTACTCTGCACATCTGGTGAGTGGTGCCGTGTTGCGGTTTGGATGAGGGATGTCTCCCAGAAACACTCATGTGTTGGTGATGCAGAAATGTTCAGAGGTGAAGTAAGTGAATTAGAGCTCTAACATCATCAATGGATAAATTCATTGACAGATTAATAATTATAATGGACTTACTTGGTGGTCACTCTAGGCACATAGGGTGTGTCTGGAGTAGGTAGGTCACTGGGGCATGGCCTTGGGGGCTCTATCTATTACTCTTCCTCCTCCTCGTCCTCTTCTCCCTCCTCTTCCTCCTCCTCTTCTTCCTCCTCCTCCTCCTCCCTCCCTCCCTCCCTCTCCTTTTGGCTGCTCAGGGCAGTTTTTCTGCCTTGAAGTGAGCCAACCATGGGCTAAGCCTCTGAAACTTTGAGCCATATAAACCTTTCCTATGCCAAGTTCTTCTTGTCAGATGTGTTGGTAAATGTGTATATGTCGGTCACAGTAACAAAGCAAGCTGACTAATACAGCGAGGGCCTGACTCCTGTGTGACTATGATTCCTTTAGAATATTACAGATCGAGGATATATCAATGTCAAATCGTTTGAGAAACACGAGCTGGATTTCCTTTCTTTTTTAAAATGAACAAACCACTGCCATTTAGTAAAGAACCATAATTTCAATAGTAAGCAATCCAGAAAGATATTTAGCAAATTAATTTCATTGAGACAAACTGAAGATATCTGGGGAATTTGATGAAACAAACTCATTATGTTTTCAAATAATTCTGCTGAGACATAGCATCAGGACAATTGCCGTTATTTCAGATAATTTTATTTTTAACGAAATTTTTGAAGCTACTTATCTAAAAAGGAGTTCTAGTTTCACATCAGAATCTAATGAAAAGCGTAGATTTTCTATATCCACCTTCCTCTCACGTGCACAGCCTTCCCTTGTATCAATATTCCCACCACCATGGGACATTCGTCACAACTGATGAACCTGTACCACTGGCACAGTGTTATTTATCACCCAAAGTCCACAGTTTACGTTAAGGTTCATTCCCTACCCAAGCTGTCCAGAGGTCTCATTGACAGATAAATGCGTATGTGTTCAAGGTGTACAATGCGACCATGTGCCATAGTTTGGATCTTGAATTTCTCCCAAAGCTTCACATGTTGAAGGCTTGCTTCCTAGCCTGTCATGTTGTTGGGAAGCGGTAGAACCTTCAGGAGCTGAGACCTAGTGGGAGACGGTAGGTCACCAGGTGCCCTGGCGCACACCTGGAATCCCAGTATTTGGGAGGCTGAGACAGGAGAATAGCAGGTTTGAGGCCCTGAGCAACTTAGCAAGAACCTGTCTCAGAATTTAAGAAAAAGGGCTGGGGATGTAGCTCAATGGTATAACACCCCTAAGTTCAATACCCAGTGCCAATAAACAGTGAACCAAAACAAGAAAACCTTAAGGTCCTGCCAAATTCTCTCTTCTTTGAACTTTTTTTCTGATTTCTCTGATCTCAGTCTGACCTCTCTGCTCTGTTAGTTCACACCGTAATTCATACTCGCTTAGTTTAAAGATTTAGGAGACGGTGTCTGTATATTGAATTTCTTTTTCAGTCATCTGCAAATTCCAATATATTAGAATGCTTGTGGGGTGGGCACTTAAAATATGTTGAAAAGAATGAAGGGATGAAAAGCGGGAAGGGAGCATGCTCATAATTGAAGGAAAGAGAAAGCATTTAGGTCAACACAGGGCTCTTCGGAGGTAAAGGCTAAAAATGACAAGAATCAAGAAAGCCCAAAGTGTGTTGGTGATTGGTCATTAGGATTAAGGGTGTATTGTGCTCATGATATGGAAGTGAAATAGAGTTCCTGATGAAAGAAGCATCACTGAAATTAAAAAATAAAAAAAGGCCAGTAAAACAAACTTGGATGATTACCTCCAGAGAAGAGAATGCCGCTAATCCACGAATTCTCTCCGTCCCCTGTGTATTGTCTGAGCACAGCGGGCACACGGAAAGGACAAGAAGCTCTGACACGCTGAGTCACAGAGCCAGGTCCCTCCAGCTGTGCCTTATTTCTAGCACTGCAAGTGTCACGTTCTCCTGGAAACTCTTTGCCCCTCATTATCACCCCTGCGCCTGTGCAAGCCAGTTGAGCATGCCTCCTCCATTCTCTGGAATGGGATCTCCATTAAGATGCTCTGCGGTCAAGGTGTCCTGCAGGCCATTTCTAACACTCTGAACTTCCCCAGAAGCACACACTGCTAAGTTCCCTGGCTCCCCTGCTTCCCTGGCCTGCCCCTCACCTCCCATCTGCATTGTGCTTTTGATTCAGGTTTGTAGCATTGTCAGTTTAGCGAGAATAGCCCCCAAACTTTGCTCTTTCAGTGCCATCTGCTCCTGCGGTGTGTAAGCTAAAAAGGGCAGCTGCTCTCTGCCAGCCCGCCTTCAGCTTTTCCACCAAGCCAGGACTCCCCACCCAGCTGGTGCCATTTTTCCTGAAATGCTTGAGAATTTGCGTAAAGCAGTGTGGATGAAATGGAGAAATAATTTAATCTCCTGTCATAGTAAGAAAACTCACTAATGTTTTCACCAGTGGACATACCATGAATGGAAGGACTGACTGACGTTTTGTTGTGGTTAAACACAAATGATGACCCCAGGACCCCGCAGACTGAGGGGAAGATCCATGTGTCCACAGGACCCAGCTCACAAAGGCCATCAGCAAATATTTATTGAGCTCATTGTTTACTCATGATTTTAACTACACCTCTGAATTCTCCCTTCCAGTGTTGTAGGTTTGCAAGCTTGTATTTTCAGAGCCCTGGGGGGGGAGGTCCTGCCCTGATGCCCCTCTGGCTCCCCTGCTGAGGCCCCACCTCTGTTGGTGTTACATGAATCACTGCACTTACCTGCATCTAACTTTCTTTGGCTCTCTGAGAGAAAAGACATAAATTTGAAGTGGAAGGGCAGTTGTTCTGAGAATAAATAAGAGACACGAAAGTACACATAACGGACTTTGAAAATTATAAAATGCTGGAAAGACAGATGGAAAGATGCAGGGATTGGTGTCATGCTCCTGGGTTTGAATTTCTACTGTGCCTTTTATAACTATATCGCTTTGAGAATTCTTAGTTGTCTCCTTCTAGGAACAGGGGTACTAACATCTTCAATGTGGCGTTACTCAAGGTGACTAGTGACTCCTTGCTGTAATTTTGATCTTAAATGGCCCGCAAAGACCCATATGTTAAAGGCTTGGAATTCAAGGTTGTGGAATGTGTATGAGGTGTGCGGGGCCCATTAGAGGTCTTTAGGTCACTAGTGGTGTCCTCTTGAGGGGGTAGTGGGAGCCCAGCCCTCCCATCACACTTTTACCTTCTGGTAATGAGGATAGTGGTTTTACCTGCCACGTACTCCTGCCACAGGCTCAAAGCAAGGATCCAGCCAGTCATGGACTAGAACTTTTGTGAGCCCAAATAAACCCTTTCTCTTTACAATTTGATTCATTGAGGTGTTTATTAAAGTAATGGAATGATAACACATTCATCTAAAGTCTACCTATAAGTTGGAGAGAAAAATAAAGACTGGAACCCAGGTCAGCCTCACTTAATAAAGCAAAAAATGACAGTTTAACTTCATAAAGAAAAAGTGGACCTGGGCAGTGGCGTATACCTATAATCTCAGTACTTGGGAGGCTGGGACAAGAGGATCACAAGTTCAAGGACAGTCTCTGCAATTTAGCAAGAACCTCAGCAACTTAGCAAGACCTTGCTTAAAAATTAAAAAAAAAAAAGAGCTGGGAGTATAGTGGAAGGTAGACTGTCCCTGGGTTCAATCTCCAAGGAAAGAAGGAAGGAAGGTAAGGAAAGGAAGGAGGAAGGAAAGGAAAATAGATCATGGTCACAAAATATGAGAGTAGGCATCAAAGCTAATGCCTGCTGGAATCTTTGCTAGCATCAGGAATTTGGGAGAAGAAAGCTGAAATGATAGAAGATAGGTTTGTAAGATTATTTTTTCAAAAATGAAGTCACATTTTTAAGAAGACAGTATCTGAATAGATACCTCGTATTTCAGTCTTTCTCGTTAGGAGCATTTGGATCTTGCTCAGTTACTATACTTGCTTGGTTATCTGTGCTTTCGGGAAGCCTATGTCACGATCCCTTGGCCCTGATTTTTAATCGCTTTCTAAAATGTATGGTTCATTTAACAATATCTAGTAAAAGTTATAAAGGCAGAATGTATTTTTAAACAAACCATTTCACAGACCGAATCACTCTTTTAGTAACAGAACATTAAAATGAAAACCAATGGATATCGACCGTAGTACCATTCTTTAGGATGCCTTCCCACTCAACCCTGAACATATGCACTTCATAACAAGAAGAGAAGAAGGGAGAGTGTGGGGAGGAAGGGCGGTGAGCTCTGAGGATGAGGTGTGATTCCATGTGCCAGATACGTAGGGCCAGGCCATCTACTGCCCTTGTCTCGTAGACTTCCAGCAAGGTTTTATTACCCTTCGCTAGCAGAAACTGAAACTCAAGATGTCATGTGCTAGTTCAGACTCAGAACTGTCCAACTCCACATTAGACTAGGCTGCCTTCCCAGGGGAGCAGGGCCGCTTTGTCACCAGATGTTAAGAGACGTTTCTCATGTGGAAATTTATGTCTTGAATGATGGATGAATTAATTGTGATAAGGACTTCAAATCTAAGTTGGGTAGAAAGTAATTAACATGTGAATTTCCCCTCTTGGCTTTGGAAAGCCTGATAGAATGAGTATAAAGGTGAAACAAATTATGTGCTTTAAAAATCTCTCAAGACTAGAGTAGAGACAGAATTATTTCTCCTCGGCTGTAGAAATGCCATGTTTGACATGTATAAGAGAATTCAACCTGCTCTATCTACATAATACGCTAAAATGGCAAGCCAGTAACGTGCTGACAAACAAAAATCAGTAAGCCTAATTGTATCTTTAGCCACTGCAATGGGACATGTTTAAAATTGAAAACCATTTAGCATTTTCAAAGATATATAATTATAATGATTAATTTCCAAAATAATTTAGAGGCCATAATGTTTTATCTCTGGTTTATATGAGTAAAAGAAAAATTATCTAAAAAATGCTTAAATCCACACAACTCTGGGTAGGATTAAAATGAATTGTCAGTCACAAAATAAAGACCTCTGCTCTACGCATGTCTGTTGAAAAAGTCTGTGTGTTTATCTATTTATCTATCTACGCTATCTTCATTATCATTTTTATTAAATTACTTTTAAAAAACACTAAAATAAAAGTTTAATAAGTCAGAGATCTTTGCCCATTTTCTCCAACTGCTCCTACTATCTGGAAAGGTCCTTTTACATATTACACACTTGATGAATAAACATGCAAAATTATTAACCCAAAGGTGTCACAAACATCCATCTCATGGATTTGACTTTACAATATGGAGGGAAATGCCACTTTTCCTGTCTTTCAGGTACACAAAGATGAAGACAGCCACCAACATCTACATATTTAACCTGGCTTTGGCAGATGCCTTGGTGACCACAACCATGCCCTTCCAGAGCACGGTGTATCTGATGAACTCCTGGCCCTTTGGGGATGTGCTCTGCAAGATCGTCATCTCCATCGACTACTACAACATGTTCACCAGCATCTTCACCCTGACCATGATGAGCGTGGACCGCTACATTGCCGTATGCCACCCTGTGAAGGCCCTGGACTTCCGCACGCCCTTGAAGGCCAAGATCATCAACATCTGCATTTGGCTCCTGTCGTCCTCCGTTGGCATATCTGCCATCGTCCTTGGAGGCACCAAAGTCAGGGAAGGTAAGAGCAGTCGTTTCCATCCCAGTACAAAAGCGCAACTTATAATTATACAAACTTTTAATCTGGGAGTGGGTAGGACACATGTCTACTGGAAAAACAAAACAAAGCAAAAATCCCAGTGGAAATATAATGTATATTTCCATGGAAGAATTTCCCACCTCTAAACACAGAATGGGATAATGGCATTACCAGCGCATAGACACCCAGCCTGGTTCCTGTCCTGAAGTGCTATAAGAATCAGGAGAGCTAAGATGAAGCAAAGAGCTATGGGCATGTGGATTTTGAAGACACAACCTGGCAATTCCCGGGCACTCTTCTTTCCTTTTCTTTTTCCTTAATGGGGACTAAATCCCTACAGACACATCCTGGCTCTTTCCTCCTGTCTCCTTCAAGGATAATCTCCATATCACTTGAGACAGCTTCATTGGCTGTAGGCCATTCAAAATCAGGCTCAGAGATGGGTTGTGGCTATGGATGTGCAAAACCATTAGAGTTTGCACATATTTGTCCTTGCCCTGTGCAAGTTGATGTTTTCTCTGTATTTCTCACTCTGGCTGCATGATGAAATGGCCTGTGTATTTTAGAATATACTTCTGCCCACAATTCACAATAGCCACATTAAGGAACCAACCTAGGTGTCTGACAGCAGATGAACTCATGAAGAAAACGTGGTGTATATACACACAATAGAATTTTACTGAGGCATAAAGAAGAACAAGACGGCGTCGATTGCAGGAAAATGGATGGAACTAGATAATAGTATACTAAGTGAGATCCGCCAGGCTCAGAAAGCCAAGGGTCCCATGTTTTCTCTCATATGTGGAAGACAGAAAATAGGAAAGAAAAGAGATTTCAAATAAAAGAACAGAGAGACCGTAGAATCGTGGAAGGGGATGGGTGGGATAAAAGAAGGGGAAAAAGGAGGCTTGAGGAAAGAAGCAGATCAAATAATGTTATGTCTACATGTGAATGTGTCACTACCAATCTCAGTAACATGTATGGGGGAGAGAGGAAGAGGGGAAGCAGGGTGAGATCCAGAGGGAAACAGACCAAGTCACGGGTACATATATAAATAGATCACTATGTTGCATAGTTTCAATGTGCCAATAAAATTATAAAAATAACGTACTGCTGCCCGAGTCTCACCGCTGGAGGGTCTGGTTTAATCGACCCAGGGTGTGAACTGGGTATCAAGGTTTCTAAGGTCTCCCAGGTGGCTGTGACATGAGCCAAGAGAGAACTACCATTTCGGGAATTTTGATTTACTAGCAAGAGACAAAGCTATGGAAAGTATGTCTGGTCTTCATAGATATTCACTGGGAGGAGGACAGCAGAACAATGACTTTGAACTTTGTAAATGCAACGTGAGGTTCCAGCAGTTGTCTAAACACTCCAGTTTATTAGAGAGGTTTGTGATACTTCTGAGGACAAACAGTTGACTTTATGTAGCAAGAGCATTCCAGGTCAAAGTAAAAGAAAAGGTGCTAAGACCAAAGCTTTTCTTGCATGGTAACACATAGCCTATCTTTGATTTTAGATATTTTTTAGAGCAGTTTTAGGTTTACAGTAAAATTGAATGGAAAATACAAAGAGTTCCCATTTAGTCCCCATCCCTCACACATGCACAACCTCCATTACAAACATGTCCCACCAGAATAGCACATTTGTTACAACACAATTGGACCTGCACAGACACAGCATTGCCACCGAAAGTCCACAGCTGACACTGAGCTAACTTTTGGTGTTGTTCCTCTGTGGTTTAGACAAATGGATAATGACAGGTATCCACTGTTTCATTAACAAAATATGATTTTTTTTCTTCTGAAACTATAAAATAAATTTCCAGCACAGCCATGAGAAGTGATAAGTTACAATACTTGTCAGATCTTAAGGAGTGCCCAACTCTCTCTGTCTTTAGAATACGATGAATCACACACAGGGTTTTGCTTCTTCATGCTTACAGCAAATGTAAAGACATTGCAGGAGACTCTTCCATGGCTGGGGTGTTGGCACCACAAGCCCAACTCAGGAGCAGGTGCTGCCAACATACTGTGACACTGAGGAGAATAGGCGAAGTCATAAAGGAAGACAGATGATTTTCCCAGGGCCAATAAAGAACTAATTTTTATATTTAATGTTAGATTAAATATAAAACTGGTAGATTTAACCACTCTATTTCTTCTAATCTTTGTTGTAATGACATCCTGAAGAAATGCATTTCAATTAGACTTTTGAAAGAGGAAATGAAGATCAATGCGGGTTTTCCAGGAAGGAGTTGCTGTAGATGAATGCGTGCAGAAATGACAGGAGAAAAGACCCGCCAATGTTGGCAGAAGATTAATTTGTGCAGCATTAAAAAGAAAATGGGAGAAAATTATTCTTAAGGAGGGGTCTGTTCTTCCTTTCTAAACATTTTCTAAGGTGGATTTTATTAACGTGGAGAAAGGCCAGCTCCATTGTGTGCATGTATTTTGCAGCGTTGCACCACATGACCAAGGGGTATTCTGGATCATCTTTGTGCACTGGATCAGGGCTGACTGGCACTGGTGGGCCAGAATATCATGGTTTAGAGAATGCTCACTGAAAGGAATTCGGTGTTCATAGCATTGGAATACACACGCCGCACCAACACTGTCTCACAAACACTTCCAAGTATCTGCAGTATCTGTTTTGTGTTAAGAGCACAGATTCTGGATATCAACTGCCTGGGCTTGAACCCTGATTTCTCACTGTCTACAGGAAGTGTTCCTTTGGAGATGCTATTTAGCCCTTCATGCCTCAATTTCTTCATCTGCAAAATAAGGGTGGAACACATTTGTAATCCCAGTACTTGGGAGGCTGAGACAGGAGGATCGCAGGTTCAGGGCCAGCCTCCACAACTTAATGAGACCCTCAACAACTTACTCTGTTTCAAAAAAAAAACAAAAAAAAAAAAAAACAGAGTAAGACTGGGGGTTTGGCTTGGAGATAGAATGCCCCTGAGTTCAATTCTTCCGTTCCCAATATCACTGGGATGGAGGGGGATGGGAGAGAGAGAATAATAGTAGCCCCCCTTCTTTTCAAATCTATTGAGTCAATTTATGGAAAGCTGAAGAGGTAGCTGGGCGTGATGGCACACACCTGTGATCTCAGTACTTGGGAGACTGAGATCAGAGACTCCGGGTTTGTGGCCAGCCTCAGCTACTTAGTGAGGCTCTTTGCAACTTAGTGAGACCCTGTTTCAAAATAAAGAATAAGAAATAGGACTGGGGGTATAGCTCAGAGGTAGAATGCCCCTAAGTTCAATCCCCAGTACCACACACACACACAAAAAAAGAAGTTGAAGACGTGCCTGATGTCTAGTAGGCACTGGATAAAGGTCAGTGTGGTCAGCAACTTTCACAAGTCCTGCCTAAATGCTTATGTTTATCAACATTTATCAGATATTCACTCAAGACTGAGGACTCATATATAACTACATTTTCACTTTATCAATATAAAATATTGAATCTGATAGTCTGCATACATACTTTAGGTGTGTACATTATTTATTTTGAGAATTCATAGTTTGTCTATTACTGTTATCATAGCTAAGAACTAGTACAATAGCTACTAGCAGAAGTAGAGTTATTCTTACAAAAAGGAATACACACAAGCAAGTATTTAGTTTAGCTGCCAGATATAACTCTGGAATTATGGGAGCCATAAAACATTGGAACTTGTGCCAGTGGGCACTTTGGTATAAATATAAAGAGAAAAGAAGCTGGGTGTGGTTGCACATGCTTATAACTCCAGTACTTGGGAGGCTGAGACAAGAGAATCACAGGTTCAAAGCCAGCCTTGGCAACTTAATAAGGCTCTCGGCAACCTAGTGAGACCCTGTTTACAAATAAGAAATAAAATCAGGCTGGAGTATAGATTGGAGATAGAATGCCTCTGGGTTCCATCCTCAGTGCCAAAAGAGAGAGAGAGAGAGAGAGAGAGAGAGAGAGAGAGAGAGAGAGAGAGAGAAAGAAGAAGAAGAAGAAGAAGAAGAAGAAGAAGAAGGAGAAGAAGAAGAAGAAGAAGAAAAGAAGAAGAGAGAGAAAGACTACTTAATTTTTTATTCACACATAATAATTATCCATATTTTCTTTCCTATTTACCATATCTTTATTTATTTTTACTTTTTTATTGGCGCATTGTAATCATACATCTTAATGAGGTACATGCTGGTAGACACACACAGCACTATTTAACTCTTCCCCAATTCCCACCCCACTCCCTCCCCCGCCCTCCTTCTCATGTTTGGTTTAGTGATTGACTTGGATTTGTTTGTGAATGTACATCATGTGATTAGGGTGTCCCCCCCCATCACTTTCAGTTAAGTCATCTTTGCTCATCTAAGGTTTCTGCTTCTTTGTCTAGGGTCCCTCTTATATCTCACTTTCTCCCTAGCTTCTGCATATTAGGGAGAGCATACGATTTTTTACTTTTTGTGACTGACTAATCTCACTTAGCATAATGTTTTCCAGTTCCGTCCATTTCCCTGCAAATAACATGATTTTGCTCTTCTTTATGGCTGAGTAAAATTCCATTGTGTACATATCCCATAGTTTTGTAATCCATTCATCTGTTGTTGGACATCTTGGCTGGTTCCATAGTTTGGCAATTGTGAATTGTGCAGCTATAAACATGGATACACATGTGTTGGTCTGATAGTTTGGTTTCCATTCTTTTGGGTAAATACCCAGAAGTGGTATCGCTGGATCATATGGTAAGTTCATTCCCATTCATCTGAGGATCCTCCATACTGTTTTCCAAAGTGGTTGCACTAATTTGCAATCCCACCAACAAGTAATAGAGTTCTCACTTCTCCACACCCTCGCCAGCATTTATTACTGTTTGTGTTTTTAATGATTGTCATTCTGGTTAGGGTTAGGTAAAATCTCAGAGTAGTTTTGATTTTCATCTCTCTGCTAATGATGTTGACCATTTCTTCATGTATTTACTGGCCATTTGTCTTTCTTCCTTTGTGAAGTGTCTATTTAGTTCACTTGACAAAGTCAGTAGAAGACAGGAAATTATTAAAAATCAGAGCAGAAATCAATGAAGAAGAGAATAAAAAATAGTGAAAATCAACAAAACCAAAAGCTGGTTGCTTGAAAAAATAAACAAGATAGATAAACTACTAGCCAACTTAACCAAAAGAGGAGATAATCAACCCAAATTACTAAAATAAGAGGTGAAAAAGGTGCTATTACCACCGACAGTGTGGAAATCCAGAGGTTTACCCAAAACTACTTTGAAAAAAATATACTCCAACAAAATGGAAAATCTAGAAAAAATTGTCAAATTTTTAGACACATGCAACCTTTCTAAATTGAGTCAAGAAGATATAGAAAAATTAAACTGATGAATAGCAATTAAAGAGATTGAAGCAGCAGTAAAGAACCTACCATCAAACAAAAATTTAGAGCCAGATGGTTACTCAAGTGAATTTTATAAAACCTTTACAGAAGAGCTAATCCTAATAATCCTCAAACTATTCCACGAAATAGAAAGAAATGGGACTCTCCCAAATACATTCTATGAATCCAACATCACATTAATACCAAAGCCAAATAAAGAGAGCTGAAGAAAAGAAAACTATAGACCTATATGTTTGATGAGCTTAGATGAAAAACTGCTAAACAAAATGCTAGCAACACACATTCAAAACCACATCAAGAAAATAATACACCATGACCAAGCCAGGTTCATCCCGGGGATGCAAGGCTGGTTCAACATACGAAAAACAATCCATGTAATTCACCACATAAAAAGAATCAAAGACAAAATTCACATGATCATTTCAATAGATGTGGAATAATTACAACTATTTATGGAAAACAACAAGATGTTTCTTTTTTAGTTTTTAAGTTTCTGTTTTATTTTATAAAACAAATTTTGAAAATTTAATTGCTGGGTCTAAAACAAAGAGTATTTTTATTATTCTTTTTTAACTTTTTAGGTATTTTTGGCACATTGTAATTATACATCTTAGTGAGGTTCAAAGTCATACAAACAAACGTGTACACAGGACTTGGTGTTTTTCCTTCAGGTCCCACCTGCTGCCCACCCCTCCCCATACAGAGCAGTGAGGTGGATAGTGATGCTTTCAAATATTTCAATACATACATACTTTTTAGAATGATCAAATCAGGGTAACTGGTGTATCCATTACCTTAAACATTTATCAGAGAGTAGCTCTAGCTATTTTGAAATATGCATTAATTGTTATCTATAGACCCCCTACTGTGTAATAGAATACCAGAACTTACCCCTTCTAACTGTAACTTATACATGACCAACCTCTTCCTAGCCCACCACACCCATATTCTCCAGGCCTCTGGAAGTTTCTGTTCTCAACCTCTATGAGATCAACTTTCCTACATTCCACACATAAGAGAGATCATCCAGTACTCAAAGAACAGCAGCAGTTTTAAAGATAATTCAACCTGCAAATGGCCACTTGCTTCAGAAATAGAATATTTAATGACAATGGTGGGTTTAGACTGGAATTTTATTTATTTATTTTTTGATGCATTGTAATTATATATTTTTTGTGAAGTACAAGCTGATAGAGGCATACATCTCTCATTTAACCCTTCCCCAATTCCTGCCCCATTCCCTCCCCCCTCCCTCTTTCTCATGTTCAGTTTAGTGATTGATATGTTTGCAAATGTACATCATGTGCATTAGGGTGTTTCCCTCTCCCCCCATCACCTTTAGTTAAGTCACCTTCTTTGTTCATCTAAGGTTTCTCCTTCTTCATCTAGAGTCCTTCTTATGTCTCACTTTCTCCCTAGCTCCTGCATATTAGGGAGAACATAGGATTTTTTACTTTCTGTGACTGACTAATCTCATTTAGCATAATATTTTCCAGTTCCATCCATTTCCCTGCAAATAACATGATTTTGTTCTTCCTTATGACTGAGTAAAATTCTATTGTGTACGTATCCCATAGTTTTGTAATCCATTCATCTGTTGATGGACATTTTGTCTGGTTTCATAGTTTGGCAATTGTGAATTGTGTGGCTATAAACATAGATACACATGCATCTGTCTGATAGTTTGGTTTCCATTCTTTTGGGTAGATACCCAGAAGTGGTATTGTTGGATCACATGGTAGGTTCATTCCCATTCATCTGAGGATCCTCCATACTGTTTTCCAAAGTGATTGCACTTACAGTCAATTGATTTTTGACAAAGGGGCAAAAAACATACACTGGAAAAAAGATAGCCTTTTCAACAAATGGTGTTGGCAAAATTGCTTAACCATATGCAGGAAAATGGAAATAAACCCCACCTTCTCATCCTGCACACGAGTCAATTCAATACGGATCAAAGACCTGGAAATCAGACCAGAGACCTTGCAGCTACTTGAAGAGGGCATAGGACCAACACTTCAACACACATAGACACAGGTAAAAACTTTCTCAACAAAACTCCAAAGGCACAAGCAATTCAAAGGAGGATCAATAGGTGGGACTGAATTAAACTGAAGAGCTTCTGTGCAGCAAAGGAAACTATCAAGGACCTCAACAGAGAGCCCACAGAATGGGAGAAAATTGTTGCCAGCTACTCTTCTGATAGAGCACTAATATCTAGAATATACAGAGAACTCAAGAAACTCACAGCTAAGAAAACAAATAACCAATCAAAAAATGGGCAAATGATCTAAATAGACACTTCACAAAAGAATAAATATAAAAATAAATGTATGAGGAAATGTTCAACATCATTAGCAATCAGAGAAGTGTAAATCAAAACTACCTTGAGATTTCACCTAACCCCAATTAAAATGGCAATCATCAAAAACACAAACAACAACAAAGGCTGGTGAGGCTGTCGAGAAGTGGGAACTGTAATGCATTGTTGGTGGGATTGTAGAGTGGAATTTCTTGATGCTACTTCCAACTCTATCATCAGACATTTCTTTTCTACATTATTTTAAAAATTGCTGTTTTTGATTATTTCACTATTTGTCAAACTTTCATTGAGCTTCCACTACATGCAAGACTGTTGAATAGTCAGCCAATCCTCAGAGTTAAATGATGTCTCCAATCACACCTCAGCCCTGTGTTGCCTGATTAGCTCAGTGGGACACTCTTCATATCAACCGCTATGAATAATACATGCTAGGGTTTGTACATACCAAGGTTTGGTATCCATGTGGAATACTTATGTTTATTTATTTAACCATTCATTCTCTTCATTTACCATATGTTCCCTGCACCATCCTAGTGCTAAGGGTGAAATGTTGAATAAGGCAGGCTGGGTTCCTACCCTAAGGCCATTTAGATCCCATATAGAAGGAAAGATGTCAGGAGAGGTAACATATAATTACAGACTGAAAGAAAAAAACAGTGAGAATAACATGTATATTGAGTGTAAATCGTAGGGGAAAGGACTAAAGAGAGTGATTTGTAGCTAAATGTCTCTGAAGAACAACAATAAGACACAATGCAGAATCCCAAAAGCCAAGAAGGAAAAAAGAAAAAGACTCTGAAAACATACATCCTCACCTTCAAGAAAACTATGTTTACCATAGTCAATAGATAAGTGAAAATCTAAAATAGAATATTTACACCAAACTCACATTTTGTAATATGTCACCCATCCAAAGTTATTTAATAACTATTTTCCTTTCTATGATAATGTTGGTGATTTTTAAACCCCTTATTTTAATTCATTTTTCATAAATACTAAAGTAAAAATTGAAATGAACACTTTTTAGTTTCTAATAGTCTTTATAGTAATAGTACTTTAGGCAATGACTTTTTAGAGAATCACAGTTACAAGCGACTCTGGGAGTTTCCAAAAGGTCAATCCGCTCTCTAATTGATAAACGGAAGCTCCCTAAGGTAGCCATGTTTATCAAGTGCCCCAAGTGATCAAATCCTTCACATCTTACAGTAGGTCTAATAATCTAGTAAGATGCATTTTGTTTTACTAAAGAATATTTGATTTGGAGCACAAAAATGTTTTATAAAACATTATTAATATAAGTGTTTCACTATTTTAAAAAGTATATTTCTTGTGTTCTTTTTGAAGCAGATTTTTCCTATGTCCAAAGAAAATATTTTCTTTTTTTTGAAATAGTATATAGCCATTTATTGATTTTAATTTTTATTAATTGGTACATTGTAATCATATATCTTTGTTAGGTACAAGCTGATAAAGGCATATATGCACGCATTTCTCATTTAACCCTTCCCCAATTCCCACCCCACTCCCTCCTCCTCCCTCCTTCTCAAGTTCAGTTTAGTGATTGACTTTGATATATTTGTAAAAGTACATCATGTGCATTAGGGTGTTCTCCCCTACCCCTCCATCACCTTTAGTTAAGTCAACTTCTTTGCTTATCGAGGGTTTCTCCTTTTTCATCTGGAGACCCTCTTATGCCCCATTTTCTCCCTAGCATCCGCATATTAGGGAGAACATACGCTTTTTTACTCTTTATGACTGACTAAACTCACTTAACATAATGTTTTCCAGTTGCATCCATTTTCCTGCAAATAACATGATTTTTTTCTTCTTTATGGCTGAGTAAAATTCCATCGTGTATATATTCCATAGTTTTGTAATTCATTCATCTGTTGATGGACATCTTGGCTGTTTCCATAGTTTGGCAATTGTGAATCGTGCAGCTATAAACATAGATACACATGTGTTGGTCTGATAGTTTGGTTTCCATTCTTTTGGGTAGATACCCAGAAGTGGTATTGCTGGATCATATGATAGGTTCATTCCCATTCATCTGAGGATCCTCCATACTGTTTTCCAAAGTGGTTGCACTAATTTGCAATCCCACTAACAATGTATTAGGGTTCCCACTTCTCCACACCCTCACCAGCATTTATTGTCAAGGTAGTTTTGATTTGCATCTCTCTGATTGCTAATGATGTGGAACATTTCCTCATACATATATTGGCCATTTGTATTTTTTTTTTGTGAAGTGTCTATTTAGATCCTTTGTCCATTTTTTGATTGGGTTATTTGTTTTCTTAGCTGTGAGTTTCTTGAGTTCTCTGTATATCCTAGATATTAGTCCTCTATCAGAAGAGTAGCTGGCAAAATTTTTCTCCCACTCTGTGGGCTCTCTGTTGAGGTTCTTGAGAGTTTCCTTTGCTGCACAGAAGCTCTTCAGTTTAATGCAATCCCATGTATTGATCTTCCTTTGAGTTTCTTGTGCTTTTGGGGTATTGTTGAGAAAGTTTTTACCTGTGCCTATGTGTTGAAGTGTTGGCCCTATAAAAAGTTGAAAAAAGAAATTGAAAAAGACCTTAGAAGATGGAAAGACCTTCCATGCTCTTGGATAGGCAGAATAAATATCATCAAAATGTCCATCTTCCCAAAAGTAATCTGCAAATTCAATGCAATACCCATGAAATTACCAAGATCACTCCTCACAGTCTTTAAATCCATTTGGAACAACAAAAGGCCCAGGATAGCCTAAGTAGTTCTTAGCAACAAGAACCATGCAGGAGGTATCACAATACCTGAGTTCAAACTCTACTACAAAGCCACAGTAATAAAAACAGCATGGTATTGGCACAAAAACAGACACATAGACCAATGAAGGAGAATAGAAGATTCAGAAACAGACCCACGTGCTTACAGTCAATTGGTTTTTGACAAAGAAGCCAAAAATATACACTGGAAAATAATAATAAATGGTGTTGGCAAAACTGGTTAACCATATGCAGGAAAATGGAAATAAACCCCACTTTCTCACCCTGCTCACGAGTCATCTCAAGGTGGATCAAAGAAAATACTTTCTTAACAAAAACCACACTCATACTGTTGCTCTTGGCCACCTCGCCTGGTAGGCAAGGACTAGGGCAGGGGAGCTGCCTGTGCTGTGCTCACGGGCTGCTGGAAAGCAGGGAAAGTGGGGCTGGCTGGGGCTCAGGAAATGAGAGGCCTGAGTGGGTGCGAATGAAAGTATTTAGAAGGCACTGATCCTGGATCCCTGCTTGTTCCAGTGGAATGCTACCAGCAAGTAGAAGCAGAGAAAATGAAATTGTTGTCTAAAGAATCACATATATTTGTTTTATCTGTGTTACCCAGTAATGTCAGCAAAGATGAAAAATGTGCCTAATTTATTTAGAATTCCTTCTGCTCATAAACAGGGTGATGATAATTATATTGATATTTCTCCTTTCTATTCTCTCTCCTCCTATCTGTTCTTCTCCTTAGTCTCTTCCAAAAGTTTATTTGTTTTAGTATTTTCCCTAGTCATAATGAGCATGGGTGATTCTACTAAGTCACGATACCTAGATCGTATTTAGACAAATTTTATTATCAATTTTTTAACCCACAAAAGCCAGTTGACTTTTTCAGACAAGTTGGTATTTGTTAATTCAATGACTAGATTTAAAGTATTTAATCATTTATTACAAATAGACATTAGCTTTAATTGCCAGAGCTTTAGGTCTGAGAGAAGAGTAAATACACAGATTTATGTATTGTGTTAAATACTGTGGCAGGATATGAAAGTGTCACTACCAATTTCACTAACATGTAGGGGACAGAGGTGTGCGGAGCAGAGTGGGATGTTAAGGGAAATACACCAGGAGCTGTGTGCAGACATGTTTGTATCACACTGAATCTCACTGATATATAATTGCAATGCACTAATAAACATTTAAAAATGTAAAATCCCAAATAAGTATCCATGCTGTAAATGAGCAGTTTAGCTCTTCTTGCTGAGTTTATCTTTGGTTTGTTTGTTTGTTTGTTTATTTTTGTGGCACTGGAGATTGAACCAGGGGCATTCTACCCCCAGTTACACCCCAGCCCTATTTTATTTTTATTTGGAAATAGTATCTCACTAGGTTGCTGAGAGTCTCCCTACTTGCCAAGGCTGTTTTTGAACCTGGGATCCTCCTGTCTCAGCTTCCCAAGTCCTGCGATTGCAAGTGTGCACCACCATGCCCTGCTGCAGTTTAGCTCTACTGAAAGCCATCAATGTCTAAGCACCTTCTCAGACAGCTAAGTCACATGGCTTGCTAACCTTACTTTTCTATCCTACAGCATCCTCGACCAGTAAGCGGCAGCTTTCTAGCTTCCTTGTTTTATGCACCGTGACAGGATGGTGAGTATAAGTGGCATCCATTCCTAATTCAGCAGCTCACCAGAGGTAGTATCAGCCTACTGTAATCAGACTTTTACCATCAAAACTGCAAAGGTAAAACATTTTGCAGTTATAGCAATAACAATAACGGGTTTTCCTGTGATTCTGGTCGCCCCTCCAGATGTGGACATCATTGAGTGCTCCTTGCAGTTCCCAGATGACGACTACTCCTGGTGGGACCTCTTCTTGAAGATCTGCGTCTTCGTCTTCGCCTTCATCATCCCCGTGCTCATAATCATCGTCTGCTACACCCTGATGATCCTGCGCCTGAAGAACGTGAGGCTCCTCTCTGGCTCCCGGGAGAAGGACCGCAACCTCCGCCGCATCACGAGGCTGGTCCTGGTGGTGGTGGCGGTCTTCATCATCTGCTGGACGCCCATTCACATCTTCATCCTCGTGGAGGCCCTGGGCAGCACCTCGCACAGCACGGCCGCCCTCTCCAGCTATTACTTCTGCATCGCCTTGGGTTACACCAACAGCAGCCTGAACCCCATTCTCTATGCCTTTCTCGACGAAAACTTCAAGCGCTGCTTTAGGGACTTCTGCTTTCCCATCAAGATGCGGATGGAACGCCAGAGCACCAGCAGAGTCCGCAACACCGTGCAGGATCCTGCTTACACCAGGGACGTGGACGGGATGAACAAGCCTGTATGACTAGTCGTGGAGATGACGTCCTGCAGTTCTCCGGGAAGAGAGGAGGTCAACGATCTCTGTTTAACCCAGATCACTACTGCGCTCTGAGATGGAAGGCTGGAGCTTTTGATGAACTTCTAGAAACCCCACAGTTGGAAGTCATTAGGTGCAGGCTGCCCCAGTGGACCAGGTCAGTAGAAACGTCAAGACTGCTTGGAGGCAGGCCAAAAGGCCCACGTAAGGCATTTGACGCTTCCCTAGGGCTCCAATGTGAGGCTGACTCGCAGCTCCTTTGATGAACAAAAAATAGGCCTTTTTCTTTCCAGTTCCCTAGATCTAGCTAAGGCCCTATCTTCTGTGGCCTTTCCATGCGATATGGTTTCAAAGCTCTGTTTTAGAGAAGAGGAAAAGAAAAAACTTTGGTTTTATAGCTTGGCGTCCAACCCAAATGTTTAACACTGCAGCAACAACCTAAAAAATGAGAACCATTTCCAGGGTTCACGTCCAGGTCACTTTATGCTGGGTAGACAATTATTTCATGTGGCCATGTGGAAAGAACTAACCTCAGAGGACTTGTACCCACACCTGAGACGTCAAGTGTCCACCTATGATAAACACCTCTATGAACATTTAAACCTGCAAAAAGGGACTTCTTGTTGGCATAGTCTACTGTCTTCAAAACTCCAGTTGCTATTTTTCTGGTTTTGTTCTGTTTTGTTCAGCATGCTTTCGAGTAAACAATATTCTGATGAAGGCCTCTACTGATATCAAGGAGCATAAAGGGGTTTAAATGCCATGGAAAGACTATGTAGTTTCAGTCTATGTGCAATCCAGGAATGGGCCTTTCCAGCCAGAGGATTTCCGGAGGCACACTAATGAAGTCCCCTGAGTTATCAAGAGTCAGTGTTGGTGTATTTGCTGCAACATAAGCTGCTCCCTGGAAATCAGTCACAGCTTGATTTCTTTCCAACTCCCAAACACCATTTATTCCTTTGACAGTGCTCATAACTCATGTGTTAACTCATCCCCAAACCTGTAACTCACTCCCAGGCCATAGCCCTGGAAGAATCGTGTTCATTTGTGGAACCTCTTTATACCAGATTCTATTCATGAAGGAGGAGGTGTTTTTGATTATGTACATCTCAAGATACTATTTTGTGCCTTTCAGCAGGAGAGAGTTTTTCCTAAATGTGTGTAGCACGAGGAGATTGTGCCACTGTGGCACCTGGATGTAGCTGCATGGTGTTCTGTGAATGGCATGCCTGCAGAGGATAATGCCCTGAGCCTCCTACTCAGGATAAGTTTGCTAAAACTTCCAGATGGCATATAAGTACTTCTTTCCCCTGAAGTTTATGGTTTCAGAGGTAATAGCTTTCTCTATAATTTAGAGATAATACTCATCATTAAGTCTATTTCTTTTTAGGGCAGCACTCTTTGAAATTTAATACAAGAACCTAACATGTATATCTGTGTAACTGTAGACATCAGTACATCTCTGAGTCTGTTCACCCAGGGCTTCTCTCGGGTGTGTAATCTCCTTGCAGAAGCAAAGTCTTGCACTGAGTGTTTTAATGCGGCGTCAGAGTTCTGCTGTGGTCACAACTTGTCTCCATTCCAGATTTTCATGGCACCTAACACAGATGGTGTAAGGTAATTTGGAAAGGATTTTCCTACAGAAAAGGAAGTGTACTTTTGATTATTAAATTTCATTGGAATTCCTAGGTGCCCTGGTATTCTTATAATGGAACATAGTAGGAATGGGAATGGCTTAAATATCAGTTGTCAGTAACACAATAGTTAATAATCTTGGCTCTTATACAAGAGAGATGTCTATACAGAGAATAGTTCCAGAAGTACATCTTCCTGAAATAGGAAATAGAAAAACCTATTTTGGAACCATAAAACCCAGAATATTCTCTTGATGGATTCTTTCCCAGTACAAAAATATAATGGAGGTACCAGCATGGGATGAAATTAGAAGTTTTTTTTTGTTTTGGTACTGGAGGTTGGACCCAGGGGCATTCTATCTCTGAGTGACACCCCTAGTAATATATATATATATATATATAGTTTATTTTGAAACAGGGTCTTACTAAATTGATGAGGGTTCTAAGTTGAGGAGGCTGGCCTCAAATCTGCAATCCTCCTGTTTCAGCCTCCCAAGCACTAGGATTACAGGCATGCACCACTGTGCCCGGCTAAGTATTCTCTAAGTGAGCATTCCACATGCTCTCCTAGCACTGATTGTAATTATTGGAGTCTGAACCTTTGACTCATTGTTCTTCATGTCTCTTTTTGTAAGTTTGCAGCTCAAGGAGAGAGATAAGTAGATTTAATGCCCATGAGGTGTGTTTTAAACTTCTCTATTCTTATTAATACCCACTTCCTCAAACTGAAGGATGAGAGAAGATTTAAACATTATTTTCAGGCACTGTTTAAAAGGAATTGTAAAGGGATCACTTACACAGATGTATTTTGTCAAAAATATATACATTTATTTGTGTGTGTGTGTGTGTGTGTGTGTGTGTGTGTGTGTATGTTGCTGTGAGGTGTGATCACACTGTCATTCTTCCATCATTCCAGACAATGTCTTTGTCCGAGCCCCTGTGGCTCGCAGATCTCTTCCATGTCCTGGTTTTTCCTGTTCCTCTGTCTCAGTGAGGAGGGCACCACCAGCTGGATCTCTCACACCACACTATTCACGTCTAACCTGGAGACTGGCTTTTGGATGGATTCTGTCTTCCCAGTCTGTTGACAACTTCCAGAAGACAGAACCCAAGAGGGGGTCAGGGAAAGTGCAGAGAAATGAATAACCATGCAAGGGGCACCAGTGAGGATGAAACCCCTAACTCCAACTGGAAAGAAAGTGGAAATACTCTTAGTGAACCAGCCTGCTTATAACCTAATCTCCAGGCTTAGCACTAAAAAGAAAGAATTGTTTAAAAACTGGTTTGGAAAGAAGTCAAGAAATTTTCACATCTATATTAAGAAAATGGTTCCATTCTGTGATATATTACTGAGAAGTAAAAGTTAACTTGTATCAGACAATTGATGGATATCTCATCCAGCACTGGGACATAAGATGTATAACTGGAATAAAAGAAAGCCATTGGCTGGTTTCACATGAGAACATTTTAAAGAAAACTGCGTATTCCTATTTGATGAGATTTATTTTCTAAGAAAAAGTTGTTTGGATGATTCAGCATACATATAAAGGTTTCATCCCAAAGGAGCATAAACTGCTTGCCCTAAGACAATTTTCTTCTCTGAAAGCAGAGTGTATTCAGATATTCTTTACTATAATGTATATTATGTGTATGTTATACTTTTAGAAGAGGATAATTGTGCTTTGCATATATGATTGTGTGCCTTGAAATAAAGCCAAAATTGTACCTGCTAAAAATCTCAATAGTCAGTTACTTGGCAAATCATTTGTCATTCAGTGACTTCAGGGACCCCATTCATCATCAGGAACAATGGTGTTTCTCCAAGCTGTAAATGTTGCTTTACTTTCCCATGAACGGAATGGCATGGATGATTAACAGAGTGGAACAAAATATCTAAAATTCTTAACTATGATATTAAATTTCCAGACTTGTGGAATCACTTGAGAAAATTCACCTGGTTTTCACAGTAATGCTGTCAGGATCCAAGAATCAATGTTAAATACACTCCCAATTAAACTCAACATTTTCGATGTGAAAAAGGATGTAAAGTCCCCAAACAAACTGCCTTTTTAATGAAAGCATAAAGAAATCAAACTCAGCCTTATAAACACATTCAGGCTTTTGCCGTGCTATCAATTCAATGTGACCACCCATTGCCATGAAGTGTTTCTAAACCTCACGGTATTTGTACACATGAACAAAGAGTAACTTTAAAATCAGATCTTGGCAAAGAAGGATTGTACGTAGGAGCAGAAACCTAGGGAAGTATCCAAGAACAGTCCTGTTACTGCTAATGTCAGTAATTATAAAAATGTATGTTTGATGCTAGATTTCTAATATCCCAAGTTAATACTCTCAATAAGTCTATGTATTAGTTGTATAAAACTTAGAAATATGAAGTAAGTTTTCCAAGGACACATGGTTAGTAAGTGGCAGATATGGAAGAAATGTGATAATTACATCAAAATGAGGAGACAGGTTAAGTGTGTGTGGAGGCTGTGAGTTCAATGGATTTGGTCTGGAGGATAAAATCCAGTGTGAACGTGGGAACTAAACTGACTGGCTTCCAAGCCCAGCACCAGGCGGGATATGTGTGACCTTGTGTAAGATATTATATTCCCCACCATAGTCTCCTCTACAAAATACGAAGAAAAAGAACATCCACCACATACAACTACAGTAAGTACTTGTTAAGTGTTCGCTAATATAATAATTATTATTATTTTCAACTTGCCTTACTGAAAAAACATTGGGTGGAATTATTTCTTTTTCCTTCTAGTTCTAAAGTTGTGTGGCCCTGGATTCCTACGGGGTCTTTACATAGTCATTCGACACGGCACAGCCACATGGAACCTAACAGGTAGCAAGGAGACGACTCACTTCTGTTGTCATCTCCTTCTCATCGATGGTCCTGAAATAAAATCTGGACCTCATCATGTGCTGGGAAGAGGGCCTGAGAAATCACAGGTCTTTGGTCTTCCTGCATAATGAGAAAACTGGTCCAAGGGCTTTGCTTCTTTCTCATACTTAAGTTATTTATTCCTCACCCATGGCTTGCCCCATGGGCTGGTCTCCACTGGCAGTAAGGGTTTGTACTGGAAAGGGGAGGTGACTGCCCTCGTCATTGTCTCACCTAGGTGGATAGCACATGGACACTGTGTGCACTGGTTCACAACGCGTGGGGCTTCATCTGGATGCAGCTCAGGCAGCCTAAGGCAGATGACGGACATGAAGGGACTCGATGCTCAGACAGTGCGGTCAGGGCTGTTTCTCTCTTCATTTTTTTTGTTCAAGTGTCTCTATTGCCTTCATAGACTCTCTTGATCTCTCTCTTTCTCTCCCTCCCGCCCTCTCCAGTGTGGCACTGGCAGCTCCAGGTTCACATGGTTCATACAACTCATAATAACTAAAAAACAGAGACTCAATCTTCCAAGAGCCCATACAGCCAAGGTAGAGAGTTTTGTACGTGTGATACTGATACTGGGGATGGAACCCAGGGGCATTCTACTTCTGAACTATACCTCCAGTCCCATTTTATCTTTTATTTTGAAACAGGGTCTCACTAAGTTGCTGAGGTTGGCCTCAGACCTGCGATCCTCCTGTCTCAGCCTCAGAAGTACTGGGATTACAGGTTTGTGCCACCATGCCCAGCCATAGAAGAAATTCCAATTGTCCTATCCCCAAATCAATCATGATAGCTGGGGGTCACTGTGCTCCAAATGACCAGGTCTCAGTTGTCCCCAGGTTCCTGTGTGCATGCACAAATGTTTAGCAGGAAAATTTTAGGAAGTGTTCATTTTCGTTGAGCCTCATGACTTAGATTTCCATTGGAAAGAGGGATTCTATGACCAGAGAAGAAAAAGGAGTTGCTGGAAAGAGAAATGCAATGGTAATCTATGACAGGCTTCACTGAATCAAACATTCATCCTTTCCTCAGTGGCTCTGCAGGAAGGAAGGGGGAGAAGCTAGTGGGGATAGAAAAATGGGGGAAACAGCCTTAAAAGGAATGTACAGCTACAAAGTAATTGCAGGTGGAGGTGGAAGTGAGCTGAGGTGTGGGATGAGGGAAGAATGGGAACAGCAGTATTGTTAGCAAGCTCTGTCACAGAGTGGGGCCACATGGAGTCCCAGTTCTCCGCGCTGCTTCTCCCTTCTGCTCTGGAAGCTGGGCTCCAGATTCACCGATTGCCCACGCTAAAAATATTTATAACCCTGAGTATTAATTCTAAATATCAATTAAAATCCAAATTTACACATTTTGTATTAATAGGAATAAATAGGATAGTCTTAAAATTGGTAAGTAAACTTTGACATGTAAGCCACAAAGCAAGTAATACTTTTGGAGAGTTTAAACATTAATAGTATTTTATAAATAATACATGGTGACATCTGTTAGAAATAAACCAAGATTTGCTGTTGTTAAAAGAAAAACTCTAAAACTGTGAACACAAAACACAGTGTACAATTGCTTATCTCTGCTGACCAAATGACTGCTTTCTCTATGCCTTCTCTAAAGACAGGCCCTTAAAGACATGGGACTTTGTCATAAAGTAGACATTTATCCTGATGTTGATCCTATAATGATTAGTTCTAAGTTATATATCACCTTGAGAGGCCTAGATCCAGACATAGAGTTGACATGTACAAGACATTATGGTGCAGGAAGGAGAAAAAGAGAAGAGAAAAGACACAAAATAATGTCTTCAGTTCCCATACAGAGAAAAGGATTTTGATGTCTTCCCTGTCACCTCTCATGAAACTGTGACCTACACACTTCAATTGGAGTGAAAATTAAGCATGTTTGAACTCTGCAAGACAATACCAATCTGTGAGATAAAATGATAATACCAATAAATGTTTTAGTTTTTTTTTTTTTTTTTTGTAAGCTAACAAGGTGTTTTTGTACAGCCCATTTTGTCTTGAAGTTTTACTCCGATGAACACACTACCACATTATGACTCTCTCAAGGTGCTTTGCCAGCTGTGAATCCTTCATTCTGTGACACTTTTCCTTCTAATTTATTTTAAAATGTAAAAATAGATCGCAGTTTTCATTTAGGTCAGACTTTGAGAGCATAGCTATTATGATTTGGATCTTAAATGTTTCTAAAAGGCTCATCTACTAGAGGCTTGGATGCCGGCCTGTGGGCCGATTGGGAAGGGTGGGACCTTTAGCGGGCAGGGCCTCATGGGAGGAAGTTAGGTGATTGGGGCATGCCCTTGAAGGGGATATTGGGACCCCAATTCCTTCCTTTCTCTCTTTTTGCTTCCCAACTGCCATGAGGCAAGAAGCTTTGCTCCATCCACTCCCATCATGATGTTCTGCCTTGCCACAGGTGCAAATTTACGGGGACAGGGGACCATGGGCCGAAACCTCCAAAACTTTCTCCTCTTCGTAAGCTGCTTAAGTCACATTTGTGTCACAGCAATGGAAAGCTGAGTAACACAGTCGGTCTGTATATATGCATTTGTGTCTAGGATTGCCTTTTAAAAAAATGGATGGTATTTCCATTTAGAGCAGTATTTAGGCAGAACTCATTTGATTTACTGAAAAATATCTTCAGATTATGTCATCCAAATATTAGTTCAAATGTAATTGAGAACTTAAACAAGGCCTTCTTCTTTTGGAAAGCTTGCTCTTGGGATTGGCTGCCATCTCCCAAGAAAGCCCAAACAAGCCCTTCTGCAGAGGCCATGTGTGACCAGGGAGGGCTCCAGGCAACAGGTAGTATCAACTGCCAGATGAGTGAAGAAGTCCCGTCCACTTCAGCCCCTACCCAGGCAGTCACTCCTGGCTTTTGACTTCTTCTCAGCTAAGAACCCAGACACTGTGAAATACAGCAAACCATCCTTTCCATCCCCAAATTCCTTACCTACAGGATTGGTGGGCATAGTGAGTGGAGAGAAAACAGCCTTCATGAAACAAGGATACTAATATTGCCATCTGATTGGTAATATCATCCAGTTGATAAACAACTATCATGGTTAATATTAAGACACACATTTTTCCCCCTTGGTGCTGGGGATTGAACACAGGGGCATTCTACATGTGAGACACACCCCCACTCCTTTTTTTAAATTTTGAAACGGTCTCGCTAAGTTGCTGAGGCTGACTTCAAATCTGCCAGTCTCAGACTCCCAATTACTTGGATCAGCGGTGTGCTGAGATAGTTAGTATGGTCCCTCTCTACTGACTGAGTGCTTGGTGTATGAAGTTCCTGTTCAGAATGGGATTAAGATGGCTATTGACACTTAATGTCCTTGAGAAACTAAATTTCCCACTAGCATTACTCAACTGTGGAGTATTAACCAGATTGGTCATTCCCATACTTCCTGGGTCCTTAGTGCTCCTGTGGTACCTTTCTGCTTCATTCATTTGATATTGTGTTTAACTCTCTTGTTCTAGACCCTCAGGGACGTGTTTCACTCTCCTTCCCACTGGCCACCTCCATACAACCATGAGCTTTCTGAGAATTCTACTCATAATTTTTATCTTCTCGGTATAGTGCTTTGTCTACTTTAAAACAGGCAAAATATTTGGAATAGATGTATAAATATTCCAATTTTCTATTTATGACCTAAAGGACATTTAACAATATGGAGTGGTTTTCCCTTCAAAGAGTAATGAGCATTGGAGAGGAACTCAGGGCTCAGCTCTGCTCTTCACTAGCTATACGTCTTGCTCATAACCTCTTAGTGAAGACCTCTTTTGTGTGTGTATGTGTGTGTGTGGTACTGGGGATTGAACCCAGGGACATTCTACCTCCAAGCTACACCCCCAGTCCTATTTTTTATTCTTTATTTTGGAATAGGGTCTCACTAAGTTGCGGAGGGCCTCACTAAGCAGTTGAAGCTGGCCACAAACCCGGATCCTATGGTCTCAGCCTCCCAAGTACTGGGATTACAAGTTTACACCACCACACCCAACCAGTGAAGTCCTCTTGAATTCCTCTGTACAAACAGAGGCATACACAATATTCATGCATGTTACATTCTGTACAAACAGAGACATATACAACCATTGTGCAGGTTATATTCTATACAATCAGAAGTACACACAACCATCGTGCAGGTTATGTCCTATACAATCAGAAGCACACACAACCATCATGCGTGTTATATTCTGTGGGTAACACTAATTTTACCTGTGTCTTTATCTTCTCAGGTTTGTTATGGTCAGATTGAGGGCAGGGGCTGTCACAAAGTTTCTTTCTTGGAGGCATCAGTCAGTCCTGGTAATAACAGGTATTTTTGTCACTCTATGGCTGCACTGAAATGATGTTGCAGGAAATGGTGTCACAGCTGTGATTGGGAGAGCCGCCTGTGGTCCTGCTGAGCACCTCTGAGTGCTTTTTGAAGTGAAAAAATAAAAATGAAAGATTTCCTAAGAGTCGAACTTTCCATAAAGCTTTCTTGTTGCATTTCTGGTAAATCTTGTCAGTACTGGTTTTGTGATCAGTTGTTAACTTGAAAATTGATAGTGAAAAGTTAAAGTGCGTGCACTGGGCTCAATTTTGTCCCCCTGCATTCATATGCTGAAGTCCTAAACTCCAATAACTGAGAATGTGGCCCTTGTGGAGGTGGGGCTTTACCGAGATAAATTAAATGAGTTTATTTGGATGGGTCCTAATTCAAAATGACCAAAATCTTTATTTAAAAAAAAAAGATATTAGAACACAGATACATACAGAGGAAAGACCGTGGGAAGAAGATTATCTACAAGGTAGGAGAGAAGCTCAGGAGAATATAACTCTGTTGACATAGGGCCTCAGACTTCTAACCTGTGGAATTATGAGAAAATAAATGTGTGTTGTGTAAGCCACCCAGTATAGGACATGATAAGAATGCCGCTTTGCCTTGGACTTCCTCTCCAAAAAATAAGAAATAAAAAAAGATAATACAAGTTTGTATTATGATAAAAAAGTCAGACAAATCCTAATTGAAGATTATTCTACAAATTACCTGAATAGTATGTAAAATTATGAGCATCATCAAAAAAAAAGTCTGAGAACTGTGACTTTTTTTTGACTGTGGTCAAGAAGTAGGTAAAGGGACATGGTATCACCTACCTTTTGATGTTTTACTCCTTCCTCTGTGTTTGAGCAAATGAGTCAACAAAGAGTACAAAGAAATGAAGCAACCTGGACAGCCAAATTCATGTGTTAACATGACAAATAGGTGGGTGATTTTTCTTACAAGTGTGATCAACTTTCTTTCTGGGAATAAACATATTATGAAAGAACAAGAAGGCAGAATATTCACAACAGATGACAGAGGAACTACACCTGTGTTTCCTGAGCAGTGGAGAAGTCTCATCAGACTCATGAGATGCTGGTTCAGATGTCTATGAAACTAGAATACTCTGTGTCACAAGAGCAATATTTGGTGTCATCTCTACTGACTGTCATTTAAAATTGCTTCTAAGCTTTGGCTAAGAGCACTTTATCTACTTAGAACAAGAAAGTGAAAGAAAAAGATTTTCTTATAATGGACAAATGATCTTTTGTCACTGTTATTGCTACTCTATTAAGTGTGTATAAATCTGTGGAAGCTATTTGTAAAAAGGGCCATAAGGTTGTTTAACAGCAAGATAATGCTAGTCATCTTGAGAAAGATGATATTTTAAATCTAAGATATTTTGGATTACTTATATGCTTGGAGATTTTTTCCTACCATATAGAAATAAGTTTAAGGTGATGTATATGCTAGGTATCTTAATTGATCACTATTCATAACATATATAAATCAAAACATCATACTGTACCATAAGTATATATAAATATTATGTGCCAACCAAAAAAATCAAAGAAAATAATAAAATAAAATGGGAAAAACATTTCCATTGTCATAAACAATTTCCACCATTGCACTGCCAATATTTTTCTGACTTGCAAATATAGCTCTAGATAAAAAATAAAGTACCTGCATGGATCTATTTTCACATTTAGTTATTTGATAAAGCATAACAAACGTGGAAACAGAATTTCCATAGCTGAATTTCACTGGATTTTGCATTTGATTCACAGACCTATTTGTTGTTGTGTCACTTGCTCTTCTCTTTAACTGTGAAATTTGGCAGCTTGATAATTTCCTAAATGTAATTCAAAGCTGCGTGACATCTGATGGTTAAGAGTCTGGTGGTTAGCACAAGTTCTAGAGACACCATGGCAATAGGCCTATAAAAAAATGTTTCCACTTCCTGTATCTGCACGTTGGAGAAGCAGATGCTGTAGTTTAGTTGTGGTAAATTCATCAACACTGAGTTCAGTAAAATAGTAGAGGTTCTCTTGTGTCCTTTCCCTTTCGCATTTTGGGTCCCATACACACTTACTTTATTATCAGGAGTTCAGTAAATCTGTGCATATGGCTTGTTTCAAAAATTGATCTGGGGCAAATAAGTTCCCTTTTCTGTTACTATTGATTCTGATGAAATACAGCCAAGTGGAGGGTAAGGAAGAGAGTTCAACCTTCTCTCTTCTGATATGAATTCTTGGGGCCAGAGGAAGCACCAGCTGGAAAGATGATGGTGAGCTCTATGCAGTGGATTGGAACACCCCATTCTTTTATGTATAGACTAACAAGGGGCAATAGGGCATCTGCAAAGGTCAGTGATGTGGATATCTATATCTTCTCCTTTTCTCCTGCTTCCCTCTGCATTTGCCCAGACACCACCCACCTGGAAGCTTGCCAGTGGGCAGAAATGGCCTGGATGACTTAAAGCCGAGTTGGCTGACCAGCCTACTTGGTCATTATCAAGAAGTCTGAACCTGAGACAATGCATGTGTACTTTGAAGGGTAACCCACTGTCACTACATTACATCCCTTGCTTAGAGGAGAACAACAAATGATTTATCTCCTATTGATGCCTGCAAGAAAGAAAGAATAATATTAGTGTAATACTCAGGAGCCTGGACTTGGAGCCAGACTTCCTGGGTTGGACTCACAAGGCTGCCATGGGCAGTCTGTCTTCCAGATGGTGACATCACGTGTTAAATAAGAATACTGCTGGGAGCCGGGCATGGTGGCACACGCTTGTAATCCCAGCATTCAGGAGGCTGAGACCAGAGGATCGGGGTTCGCGGCCAGCCTCAGCTACCTAGTGAGGCACTCCACAACTTAGTGAGACTCGGTTTCAAAATAAAGAATAAAAAATGGGGCTGGGGGTGTAGCTCGGAGGTAGAATGCCCCTGAGTTCAATCCCCAGTACCGAAAAAAAAAAAAAAAAAAAGAATACTGATGGGATCTATAATGGAGTGACTAGCTGAGACCACAGATTTCTGTGGCTTGATCGAAGTATATTTTAGCTCAAAAGAAGTCTATAATAGATATTTCTGATTGTCCAGCATTGCTTCTTTGGTGAGTCAGGAACTCACCCTGTGTGGCTCCGCCACCTTCAACACATGACAGCCAAGATTATGATGTTACGCTCAGTCTCAGATGAGAAAGAAAGGTCTTTAGGGGCCATGCCTGATAATGCATGTCCTTTTCACTCTCTTTCCATTGGTCAGATTCAGTCATATGACCACATTCTAGTTCATGATTGGCTTGAAAATAACCACACGGCCAGGAAGAAAAGGAAGTCAGTGCATGGACAGCTAGTGTCTCTCTGTCACAACATTTATGCAAAATAAGTAGAATTATAAATGAGTGAGTTAACATGTATAAAGCACTCAGAATAACACCAGGCACCTTATACATTATGTGCATACTTTTAAATGTTTCCTAGCATCATTTTGTTATATAACGTTTCAAATGTACAAAGTTTAATCAATTTCTCTGTGTGTGTGTGTGTGTGTGTGTGTGTGTGTGTGTGTGTGTTCCTCTGAACTACACCCTCAGCCCTATTTTACTTTATTTTGAAACAGGGTCTCACTAAGTTTCTGAGGGCCTCACTAAATTGCTATGGCTGGCCTCGAACCTGCGATTCCCCCTGTGTCAGCCTTGCAGGTACTGATATTACAGGTGCGCACAACCATGCCTGGCTAATGGACCAACTGTATAGTGAATTCTTGCAATATCTACCACCTAGACTCTACATCCATTTTTGTGCTATTTGCTTTATCACGTTCCCATCTGTCCACCCTCCTCTCCATGATCAATCCACCTCATTTGTTCAGAGCAAGTTGTTTCAGTCTATTTCCCCACCAAATACTCAATATGCCCAACATCAATTAGAGTTAAATATTTTTAAAAAATGTTTAGAGTTCAATATTTGTTTATAGTTGTTTCTTTTGAGACAATTATTACATAAAACCCAATGCACAAAATCTTAAGTGCAGCTTTCTGTGAAATTTAATAAATGCATATACCAGAGTAACTGTGTCTCTTTTAAAGAATAGAATAGTACCACTATTTTAGAAATCTCCTTCCTGGCTCTTCTCAACCAGAAACACCCTCCTGCTACCCTACCCTCCACCTGAGAAGTTACTGCTCTGATTATTTTCCATCATAAATTACTTTCACCTGTTCTAGAACTTAATAAAAGTATGAAAGAGTATGCAGATTTGTAAAAATAAGATGTCTTTATTTTAGCATAATTTTAGGAGAGTTTACTCATTTTGCGTGTGTCAGTAGTTCACTCCTTTTAACTGATAAGTGGTATTTTGTTGTATATCAGAGGTTCCCCCCTCTTATTGTTAGACACATGAGCTATTATTAAGTGTCATAAACATTTTTTGTACAAGTCTTTTTGTGGATATATGTCATTGAATGTATTTGTATTAACTGCCTCCTACCTAGGAGTAAAATTGCTGGGCCATAGGTAGAGGTATATTTAATTTTATGAGAAACTGCATATAAATGATCCTTTGAAAGGAAGAGGTTATAAAGAAAAGAATGTTCATGATGCTAGTGATTTTTTTTTACTAACTGGGAATCAGTACACCCGCAGAGCACAAGAATAAGAGACATGCTGTCCTCAAGCCAGTCCCAAGGGGAAGGTGTATTTCTAAAGCACCACGGAAAGTTCTTCAGTGCAGTTGGCATTAACAGCCATGCTCTGGGTCGAATGAATTTAATGACAAGAGGGAATTTTACCTATCTGCATATCCTCAGAGATTAGCATCATGCTACTAAATAATAAACCACGGGTACAATATTTAATTCAGTTCTGGAGAGTCAATTGTATCTTCCATCAACCACATGTCCTGAATTTTTTATTATGGTCTCTGTTTTCAATTTCAGATTAGTTGTCATGCTCATGGATTAAAAAGGTGGTCACTCTTTTCCTGACCATCTCTGTTTCTAGGTAGAAAGTAACAACATCAACAACAACAATAACAAAACAACCCACTGTGAAACCACAGATCCCTAGATTCTGTTTACCCATCTTGTATTTTCTTCTGCTTTCCTAGCCTAGAAAATGAGAATAATAAATACCTCCCAGGATTGTTATAAAGAGATGATGAGATCATTTCTATTGAAATGATTTATAAGCAATAAAAATTTACACAAATAGCATTACGAATTTGATCAATGATGGTCTGTAGGTGAGTGGCCAGGAAGCTTTCCAGAATCCCAAATGAAGACACTATTGTATTTGTTTTATATTGACTTGAGGGCTCTGTCTAGAGCCAATGATTGCGTTTGGAAGGAAACTTAACGTCTGTGTGGCCTAAGGGAAGAAATACATTCAGAAGCTCTAAGCTCACGGTATTGAGCCATGTCTGGCAATGTCTGGCTCAATGTGTGTGCCAGATATTTTTGGCAAATGTTGAATCAAAACTCAGACCTATTTTGTGGGCTAGAATTAAAAGGGTTTTTGTTAGTCCAAGGTTTTCATTCTTGAACACAAAACATTCTTTTAATAACAACATTATCCATGAAAAAGCAACCCTCTTTTTCAGAGAAATCTTCATTGTTTATTGTTAGAGGTTCAAGCCTACCAAATGATACAAATGATGGTATGCTGAGGGATCTTTCTATTTTCCTATGTGTGGTGTGGTGTGTGTGTGTGTGTGTGTGTGTGTGTGTGTGTGTGTGTGTTACTGGGGATGGAACCCAGGGGCATTATACCTCCGAGATACACTCCCAGACCTATTTCATTTTTATTTTGAAACAGCACCTCACTAAATTGCTGAGGGCCTCACTAAATTGCTGAGGGCCTCGCTAAATTGCTGAGGCTGGCCTCAGACCTGTGATCCTCCTATCTCAGCCTCCCAGTACTGTGATTACAAGTGTGAGCTACCATGGCTGGCAACTATTTTCCTATAAGTGTGCCTTCATATACTGTAGAACCCTCAGGCTAAGGTAGTATTATCCAGCTCAGTTTTATAGTGGAATAGATCACTAGAACAAAGAGATTGTTAGTTTGTCATTGCCAATAAACCATAAGAGTTCTGGGTTTTTCTGTTCAACTAAGTTTAACCATCTTTTTATTATATGATTTAAGGGGTACAATGTGATGTTTGGATCTACCTACCTTTTTCTATACTTTTATTGGTGCAGTGTAATTATACATCACAGCGAGATTCAAAGTGATACACACATCCGTGCACACAGCACTTGGTGTATTTCCCTCTGTGTGCCACGATTTCTCTTCTGCCGATCGAACTGAGAGCTTAACACAAAAGACAGACAAGACAAAGCACCACAGACAGACAAACACACACAGACCTTGCAAGGGGAACAATGTTCAACTTTATTAAGCAGCCTTTGGGATATATATGCTGAGGCCTGACCTTGAGTACGCTCACAGACCCTAAAACCCAGATGGCGCCGCATCAATCAGGTTTTGAAGAAACATTTGTTATTCACATCTTATCTTGTGACCCCTTGATAGGGGAAGACAAAGGCACAGGTCATAAACCTTGAAGCACTTGATTTTAGGGAAGTTACAAATTTACTACCCTCAAGGTTGTATCATGCACAACAGGCACTTACGGGAACTGGCTGAATTTTAATTGCCGAAACAGCCTTGACAGTATGCAGCCATCTTTAAGCTCTCTAAGTCTTTTGCTTTTCACATAAGTCCTTTTTGCTTCCCACAAATCCTCTCTTTTTCTTTTTTAAAGAGGCCTCTGTCTTAGGTCAAGGAATACTTCAGTGCCTTACCCGTCTTTGGACACTTGACTGGTTGATCAAGTTCCTGTCTTAGGTGGCTACTGACAGTAATTCCTAGTAGCCCATCATGGAGGTCCTCTATTATGGGTTGATCATGTTTACACCTATCTGAGCCGGCTCGTTTTTATCAGCCAAGGAGGCCAGTGCTTGCTTGGCCATCCTAGAATTATGCTCTTGGTTTCTGGCCCAGAAAATAAGCTTTAAAATTATAGCAATGGTAATGACCACAAAGAGGATAGGGGGTATTTGCTCCAGCCAGTTAAATAATGGGAGCTTTGGCATAGCATTTTGAATATTAGTTACAAAATCATCGATCGTTTTTGCAAAATCAAAAGATAGTTCTGGAGCATCTTTTAGCGCGGTGATCTCACTGTGCAAAGCTAACAGATCTAAAGACATATTAGCATCATACCATATCCCTTGGAGATGATTTTTAACATTTGCCCAATTATACTGACTATCATTGTAAACCTTAGGAGTAACACAAATCCATTTATAAGCTGCATGACATTGTATTCCAGCTCTTAGTCATAATTCCTTAATTTTATGTTCAATATAATCAATTCTATCTCCCAAATATTCTACTGTATCAAATAATGCTTCAATACGCATTTTAATTTTAGCATCTATATGCTTTTGAGTTTCCAAAGTTTGTGTTGCATTTTTTGACATAATGGGTGGTTTGAATTTTTAGAGAAAGGGTAACAGCAGAAGTGATAGGCGTAGCTACACGAGCAATTAATACAGCAACTTCAGCAATAAGTAAACCAACAAATTTATGAGGACGTCTTAAGGCCTGATTAATTTTTTTGTAAAACCTGTAATTTTTTATAACTATACCAAGGTGTAGACAAATTAACAGGTATAAACACAAAAGGGGGCTATCTTACTATCATCACCTGTGTGTTGGTCTGAACCTTAGTAACACAGGGAGTAAGCAAGCAATTAAAACAGGGAAATTTAAATGTCTCATCACAAAAGTTAAATTGTATTTTCCCAATGAGTAACACATAAGGTAAATTAACACAAGCAGTTACATTTTTAAATGCAAAATCAGAACCGCTGTGGTAGGAGGACATTTTGCCCCTAGTGGCAGCTAATTTCCAGATGTGAGTCTGGGGTCTATGTGATGATGACCATCATATAGATATAGAGATAAAACCTAATTTTATCTCTGCTAGGGCCTTATTTTTAGTTTCTTTTTGCGAGTCAGCTCATAATTTGAAATATTGCTCATAAGTTTGACCCACAGACCAATCCAAAATGTATTTATCTGTCCCTGTAATGTTACTTTTTAAAGGTGAGGATATACTTATTTTTCAATGGACACTGTTATTATAACATACCAAATCCTCTTCACAGGGTAATTACGACTGAGAAAGTGTCAAATTTTTTACTTTCTTTCCTTTTAGTCCCCACATAACTAACCCTTGTATATTACAATTAGCAGGTTCAGACTTATAAAGTATTCGGGGTCTCAGGGTTAAACATTCCTGTACAATTGCATTTGCTGAGAAACAAATAGGTGTATCCAGACCTATCCCAGTGTAATTGATAGAAACAGCTCCTGGGATTTGAGAAGAGTCTATAGCTAGAAGTCCGAGAAGACGAGAATTATTTATAGTCACCATAATTTGTTTTTCTGCCCACATAGGAGGGTGGAGTAAGGGTGGGTCAGGAACGTAGGCCCAGTATACTTAGCTGTCATTCTCAGGATCAGCTGCATCAGGAAGGTGATTTTCAAAGTGTTCAGGCATCCTGTGCTGTCGAAGTTGAGAGGAATCAGACTCCAACTGGTCTTGGCACTGCTTTGAATCCACAGGCCGCACAGCATGAGCAGGAACCCATCGAGGTGTCCCTTTATTTCTAGGAGAAACACAAACAGAAACCCGAACCTGTGCAATTACAGGGTCAGGTCCTTCCCATTGATTAGTTTCCAGGTTTTTTCACATACCCTTTGCTTTGGAGGCAGAATCATGGGAAAAATATCTATCAGCTGCAGATTTACCTTGAGTATCCAAAATTTAAAATTTTAAAGTAAATAAAGTTAAAGCTAATAGGTTGCAAAGAGACTCAGAAGCCAGAGGGCCTAATTCCCCCTTTTTTATTTTTTCAAGATAAATTTTAAGAGTTTTTTTTAGCTTGTTTTACAACAGCCTGACCTTGAGGATTATAAGGTATTTCTGTAACAAGGGATATAGAAAAAGATTCACAAATATTAGTAAATCCTTTACTGGTGTATGCAGGATGTCACTAAAGACCTGGCTTGTTTTTGAGAGATAGTACAATAATGCTGCAAAGTATTAGCATGATATGAAATTTATTATGTAAACGGGTAGCAGCTTTAAAACCTTTGGAAGGAAACAAAATCATATTAGTTAAATTAGTTAATTGATTTGTCTGATGGGTACCAGCAGCCAAAGGTCCAGGAAGACCAAAAGTTTTTGGTGGCGAAGGACCAAAAATACCTGTTGGAATACAAATAGGTTAAATTTTAGCCTGTCATTTAGCATTAGGATAAAAACACTTGATGTTTTTAATACTTGTTTGTTAAAACATTGGTTAAGAATTTTTTAGTTTTCATATGTAAAGTAGCATATATTAGAACTTCGACCCTTAGAGATTCATATTTAATTGACATTTAAAAGACTGTAACACTAAATTGTTTTTACATATAAAAAACATAGTTATAAGACTCGAATATATCTTGTTTTGTTGATGTTAAACCAAGAATACTTTATGTATTGTAATTGTTGTTTAGCATTTAATTTACCTGAAAAGATAAGCCTACTTATTTTTACTTAGTTTACCCATTTTAATAGTCAGTCAGTATTTTAACTAACTATTTTAAGAAAGTATTCTAAAATAAATAATAAGCATTGTAATCTTTAATATCAAATAGCCACAGACATGTACTCTTAATCATTTAACCTGAAAGAAATATCTGTTAACCTTTAATAATATCTCTTATTTAAAAAAACAAAATAAAAGGCTTATTTGTTAAAGATTTAAATCACGTGAACTAAAAGGTATTTGGATCCATTTTAAAGTTAATGAGTGCTCTTAAATTAATTTTGGTACCATGTAGACAATAGACAGACAATACACTTATGGATACAGGCATACACAAAAGTAGACATCAAACACGTATCTTATAGCTCCATAGTCCACTCCTTTAAAATATTTCCAATTAATATGCATCCAAGGGGTCAGACCTCAGGGATAGAAACAGAATTACCCATATGTTGTAATTTGTGCACTTTCAGGGTTTCCGTGTGTTAAACGAAACAACTTGGATATCATCTGCCAGTCAGGATCAGACTTTACGTCTGTCCTTGCTGTCAATCTACCAATGGCTAGGCGTTTCTGCCACGGAGATGCAGCACAATTCCACCTGCAGTTTGGGAATCAAGTGTCTTTGAATTCTCAATCTGCAGTTTTCCGGGTGCTCCTATTTAGCCCCTACAACTCTACATAGATACATATACATGCATACACACACTCATACATTTTATAAAAGACAAACAATACAAAAAATTGGTTTTGCAGCTTAGCAAAAAAGCCTTGGGGAAAACCCTTTTCTTTGCAAACAAACAAGTCTCCTGGTCTCTGTTAAAGTTCTTAGGAGGAGGCTTAAGTTACTACTTTTTTTTTTTTTTTTTTTTGCGGTACTGGGGATTGAATTCAGAGGCATTCTATCTCCGAGCTACACCCCCAGCCCTATTTTTTAATTCTCTATTTTGAACCGAGTCTCACTAAGTTGCGGAGTGCCTCACTAAGTAGCTGAGGCTGGCCGCGAACCCGGATCCTCTGGTCTCAGCCTCCCGAATGCTGGGATTACAAGCGTGCGCCACCATGCCTGGCTTAAGTTACTACTTTCTTCCTTCCTGCTCTCCAATCATAGTCACCACTACAAAAGCTCAAAGCTACAAAGCCATGACTTCCTCGTCTTAATTCTCTTTTTCAACTCAAAAAGTAAGTGAATGCCTTAGACAATGTGACAGATGACTAAAGTCACCCACATACATATAACTGCTATACTTGCCTTTGAAGAGACTATAATCTAGCATTCTTTGAACAAGACTGTTAGAAACTGCTTTTCTCTTGAGACAAACTTCCTTGGCAAAAAGTTGAAGTCAATAAATGGTTACCTAAAACAAGAGTCCCACCCAAAATATCACAGGTGGAGATATTATTACACCCATTTCACATAACTTTCAAGTCCCTATACTATGCAAGTAGGCTCATTACAAACACAGGAAGGAGCCTTCTGCAACTTGACAGTCTTACAAGGACTTAAGGATATTCCTAGAAAGAACAAAATCAGGTAGATGTCAGTAAAAGGATCATTGTTATATCTTGAACAGGAGAAATGAATGACTTTATGGTGAGGTCTGTTTTAACACATCTTAGAACAGGTTCTGCCCCCTGAAGCTATAAGGCTATTCCTCCTTCAATTAGACAGTGTTATCACAAGGTTAGGTCTTTAGTAAAGACATTTTCTTGGATCTGGCTATATCTATCTTAAAATTGGACTAACTTATTTCCCAAATACAAAATAGAAAAAAAAGCAATTATATAAGTCAATATATTTAATTAAGGCAAAGTTCTGTGAATACGAATGCTTCCTATCTGACATTAACTGCATAAGACAAACTGGTTTGTTAGAACACATGAGATTACAAAGAGACACGTTACAATTACACTTGTAAAAGTTTTAGACAGTCAAAGATTAGCCCTTAAGTGTTTGGGGCCGAAATATGTGATGTTTTGTGGATGTAGCTCCCTTGACTTTCACCTCAAGGTCGGTTACCTCCCACTGTGTCTTGGGGGACCCCACAAAAGTGGGGGTGCTCAAAAACGCTGGGAGACCAACCCCTCATATGCGTTTTTCTGGACGAGCAAATCATGTTCCATCTGATCCAGGAACGGGGTATGTTTCCTAAAGGGGTTGGGCCCTGTCTTCGGCACTTTTATGAATAAACATTCATTTTCTAAGGGGAAACAGGTTTGGCCAGGAAGAAAAAAAAAGAGAGAGAAACTCTTTACCAAAATCCCATAACTCCCTATCTTAAGCAAAGTTTACACAATTAAACAGCAACATACAATAACAACAAAAGACCCCATGTTTACACCTCTTTGGGGTTGTCTAGCCTGAGCATTTATCCTTGCTGTTTCAATTGCTTGTTCCTGAAATTCTGATCTCCAAAGGAAATAATCTCCTCCAGACAGTATAGCTCTTGCCAACATTTTCCAATCCATAGGTGCTAAATTTTGAGTATCATACTGTTGCATAAGGGCAAGAACAAATGGATAATGAGGTCCATAAGCAGAGACTGCGACCTTTAACATTTCTATCTCTTTTGTGGGTATCAAAACATGCTGCCTTTGCTGATTGCTATCCTCAAGAACAGGGAAAGCTGCAGACCTGAACTGCACTCTTTATGGGGTTTTCTACTTCCTTAGGCTCCCAAGATCTCCATTTACAAAATAATTGTCTGCCAGAAGAGCCTGTTTTGTGCATGGGTGGTGCTGAAGGTTGGGCTAGACTTTCATCTACTTGTTTTCTTATCCTTTTGGCACCTTTACTGAATTTGTTAGCAGTCTCTACTTGTAATTGTAATTCTTTAATTTGCTGAATGATATTCCTTTCCTCCTGTTTCAATTCTTCTATATCACTACCTCCTGAATTATATGCATTCTTCTCTAATTCTTTCTCCTCCTTGTGAGGAGAAGAATGACTATCCTCCTCCTCATCCAGCTCTGACTTTTGAGATAACTCTTCCTGCACCTCCTGCATAGTTGCTTTAAGTTCTCCTAATTCTTTTCTAGTCCTTTGATCAGTGCCTTTTAGGCAATCATTTACTAATCTCCATATGTAAAATCCCCAAATTGGAAAATTAGCGGAGCCCTGTTACCTTAGAGCTGCCTCTAAATCTTCCTTCACTTGGTTCCAATCTCTCATGGTAAGAAATCCTCCGTATGGGAACCAAGGGCTATATTCTTCCACCAAGTTTACAAAGTTTCTTACAGTAGCAGCTCTAAGCCCACTCACTGCCTTGGTACTTTAAAAGAACAGTCAAATCCTGGGTTAACTTCCTTTTTGAAGTCCCCTTAACACTTAATCCTGGGTTACCTTCCTTTTCCCAGTCCCCTTAATACTTAGTCCTGGGTCACCTTCCTTTTTCCAGTCCCCTTAATACTTAATCCTGGGTTACCTTACCCATAATGATCACTGGTATCGTGTTTACTGTCCCCCAATTCACTCCCGTTCGAGTGGCTCCTCAGTATCCTTCGGTCGTGCAGATCTCGGTGGGACCTCCAGTTGCAGCACGCCTGCCGCCGCGATTTCTCTTCTGCCGATCGAACTGAGAGCTTAACACAAAAGACAGACAAGACAAAGCACCACAGACAGACAAACACACACAAACCTTGCAAGGGGAACAATGTTCAACTTTATTAAGCAGCCTTTGGGATATATATGCTGAGGCCTGACCTTAAGTATGCTCACAGCCCCTAAAACCCAGATGGCACCACATCAATCAGGTTTTGAAGAAAATTTGTTATTCACATCTTATCTTGTGACCCCTTGATAGGGGAAGACAAAGGCACAGGTCATAAACCTTGAAGCACTTGACTTTAGGGAAGTTACAAATTTACTACCCTCAAGGTTGTATCATGCACAACAGGCACTTACAGGAACTGGCTGAATTTTAATTGCCCAAACAGCCTTGACAGTATGCAGCCATCTTTAGCTCTCTAAGTCTTTTGCTTTTCACATAAGTCCTTTTTGCTTCCCACACCTCTGTATATCTGTCCCTCCTCCCTTTTCATTTCTCCCCTATATATTAGTGAGATTGTACTGATGCTACCTTATTTGAACCATTCCTTTCTTCAATCTTCGTTTTTCCCCTCCTCTCTTCCCTCCCCCACTTCCACTACTTTGCTGTTCCATTCCTCATTTATCTGAAGTCCCTTTTGAGTCCTATTTTCTCTGTACCTTCCACATATGACAGAAAACATACAGCCCTTGACTTTATGAGACTGGCTGAGCTCACTTAACATAATCTTCTCCAGTTCTATCCAATTTCCTGCAAATGACATAATTTTCTTCTTTATGGCTGGGTAAAATTCCGTCGTGTGTGTACACCACATTTTTGTTACCCATGCGTCTGTTGATGGACACCTAAGTTGATTCCATAATTTGACTATTGTGAATTGTGCTGCTATAAACGTGGGCAAACATGGATATATTTATCTTGATTGCATGTAGTGCAGTAACTTCAGCAATCAAGTAAAGTAATATACTCATCATCGTTTATGGTCATGCCTTTTTCTTTTCTCTTCTTTTTCTTTTCTTGTAGCACTATAACTACAAGTACCTAAAATTTGCTCTTTTAGCAAGCCACCAGGATCAAACGTGATATTATCAACTATAGACTTGGTGTTGTACATTAACTCAGTAGACCTTCTCATTGCACACACCTGCGACTTTCACCCTTCAACTCCCTTTTCATCCTAAGCTCATGAATGTGAAGTCTTAAGTACACTTTACATGTGTAAACAATCACAGGCCAAACTCATTACTGGGGAGGAGGCTACTTCATAATCTGTCAGGTCCAAGGTTAATAGAATTGAAGGATTTGAGAATATCATCCTGAGACTATTTCATAGAAAACCATAAGTGGTTAATCAAAATGCTAAGCTATTGAAGTGTATACTTATATTATCCCTGAAAAACTTTCTTGTTTTCTCTGGAGCTTCATGGTCTGGGTTTTCGTAGGTGGATTCAATTTGTAAGAACCAGATGATTCACAGAGAACCTCAGAGAGAGAGAGGGCATCCTTCATGGGGTTCGTCTGGTGGTTTTATTCTATTCTGCCTTGAATGTATCCTGCTCTGTTTTTCCACTGGAATATGGTGTGGTCCTCTGCCCCTATGGTTATTGGATCTCCTCTCCTCAATATTGCTGAACCTTGAAGCTATTGAATTCCTTTAGCTTTAAAAATTCTTAAGACTATGTGGTAACTTAGCAAGACCTTCAGCAACTTAGTGAGACTGTTTCAAAACAAAAAATAAAATAGGGACTGGAGTTGTAGCTCAGAGGTGAAATGTGCCAGTACCATGAGGAAGAGGGGAGGGAGGAGGGGGGAGAAGGAGGAGGAGGATCATGAGGAGGAGTGTTTTCTTTATCAAGCCCCCCCCCAACATACATCCCTGCTCTAGACCTCCTCCATGGCTCTACTGCAGTCTCTCCTCCCACATCTCTAGTCCATTTTGTTTCCTAATTTTGCTCTAGCTTCCACATATTAGAAGAACAGGTACACAATCCTTCACTTCCTGAGACTGGCTGCTATCACTTAGCATAATATTCTCTACTTCCATCTATCTTCCTGTATGTAAAACTACATACAGTAAAACTACAGTATTCTGACTTCAATTCTTTTAGAAATATATTGAGATGAGGTATAGATGCATCATATGATGGTTCCATTCCCATTTTCCTTCGAGCTTTTTTCTAAAAGCAATCTTCCTTATTGTGGATTATGCATATTTGTACTTCAATGAATCCTAAGAAGAACCCCATGAGGCAGATGCTATTATCTTGGTTCCCATCTCAACAGGTAGAAAACAAAGGCTCGTGGAGGTTGAGCAACTGGACCACATTTACAGAATTGTAAGGGGCAATGCCGGGATTCAGAGTGGGTCATCTACTTCTGCAGCACCTGTATCTGCTTCCCACCTCAGAATGGCCTGGAATCTGTGGCCCTGGTGCAGCTTCTGGGCATGCACCTGCTGATTTCTGCTTTCTCCTGGAACCTCTCTTTGCCTTTCCATTTAGTAGGAGCCACCAATGCTCCGTCTCATGCATGCCCTATTTCTGACTTCTGTGAAAGCCATGGGGGCATTCTGAGCCCCATCCTCTTGTCTATTATGCTGTCACCTGCCTCATTCGTGCTCCCTCTACACTCTTCCCTCATGTGCACCTGAGGGTTATGAAGGCGCTCCATCCCATTATGATCAGAGCTCAAGGCTGTGACCCACCTCAAGTCCAGCTCTCACATCACACAGAGTCTTGAAGTCAAACCTGGATGCAGCTTTTCACATATTGCAATTTGCACATGTGACCATTCTCCTGAGGATCTTTCAATGCTCTGGCTTCACTTTGCCAGTTCAGATACTGGCCAGCACTTCAGCCTGGTCAACTGATGACACTGTCTTCCTCTCTTGTCTTCTCCTAATTAAAGTGCACACTTTCCATGTCCTCTTTCTCAGCCAAGCCAACCCACTAACCCTGAATCCGTGAGTAGCCAGGCCTAGCCCAGCCCCAGAACTGTTCTGCTCCTCTCTCCTTTCTTTGTGTCTCTGCCCACCCTGCTGTGGGCTAGTTCAAACCTCAGCTCCCCCAGGCTCTTCCCACACCTCCACACTCCTCGGCTATCATGTGTGCAGTTATAGCGATGGGTGGTCTCACCAAGTGTATCTAAATCCCCACGTTAAAGGATGTGCATTAGATTGGTGACTCTCAAGCCAGACTAAGCAGGAGTCACCCGAGAAACATTCAAGTACAGATGACAGATTCCCATGTCCTACTATTCACAGCCAATATCCAAGACATTTTATTTCCAATGTTTATGCATAATAGACAATAATTATTCAGGATTGCCATAGTTTGTATTTTAAATTCTTGGTGAAATCATATATTACAGAGTATGTAAACCACCTGGCCCATTGCCTGATACATACTAGGCATTCGATAAATGTCAACTCTTCCTTACTCTTTATGTCAGTTATCACAAGCTTTATAGCCTTCATTTGCTTAAATAAATATTTTAATAGATGTGTGTCTCCTATCTTTCTTCCAGCTCTGTATATTTATGGTTTTTCCAGAAGGTTTTCTGGCTCACTCTTGACCTTCAATTATCCCTTGAAGACTCTTTGACATTTTGTATTAAATTCATTAGTTAGTCTACATATTTCTCAAACTTTGACACAACTATATTTTATGATGCATATTCTTTTTCTACTTTTAGCCTTGAACCTTGCTTCTTTTTTTTCTGCCTTAATTTTCTTCCAGCAAGCAGTGGAATATACCTGAAATATCAGAGCCATTGACTTGATGTGTTTTATTTTATTTAAATTACTTTTGTTGAACATTATGGGAAGACCTTGTAAATTCCCAAATTTTGAGGGTTTTTTTTTCTTGTCTTGTTAAAGCAGCCTAGATAGGTGGAAAGGTAGAAGAGAATTTCAAAGCTAAAAATGATTTTAGATATTAGTAGTTCATCTGCTTCATTTTGTGCATGAGGCAGCTAAGACACAGTTAAGAGGAATGATCAAAGTTAATACTGCTTTATTAGTGGCTGATTTATTGAGAGGTATGACAAGTTCAGCTATAACTATGTCATTTAAAAATGGCACAATTACAAGATGTCCATCAATAGAAGAATGGATTATAAAGCTATATTTTATGTACACAATGGGATTTTACTCAGCCATAAAGAAGAACAAAATCATGCCATTTTCTGGGAAATGGATGGAACTGGAAAACATTATGAAAAATGAGAATAGTCAGTCACAAAAAGTAAAAAAAAATCGTATGCTTTCTCTAATATGCATAAGTTAGGGAGAAACTGAGTCATAAGAGAGATTCTAGACAAAGAAGGAGAAGCCTTCGATGAGCAAAGCAGGTGACTTAACTGAAGGCGATGAGAGAGGGAAAACACCCTAATGCACATGATGTACTTTCACACAAACATATCAAAGTCAATCACTAAACTGAACATGAGAAGGAGGGATGGGGGAGGGAATGGGACAGGAATTGAGGAAGGGTTATGTGAGAGATACGTGCATGTATGCCTCTATCAGCTTGTATCTAACAAAAATGTATGATTACAATGCACCAATAAGAAAATACACATAAAAATGGCACAATTGTTTTGACATCTACCCCCTCCCATATGTAGCCTCTTAAAATGCCAGAAAAGCACCAATCACTCACAGGATTGATGGATTGAATAAGTTTAACTCTTCATTTCTTATTCATGGCAGCCAATATTCCTTTGGAATGCCAGAAAGACTGGACAGTGGCCAGAAAGGACCTGGCAGATCTGTGAGCCTGACTCCGCTTCTGCCAGCCTCTCACACCCACAAGCCAGCTCTCCCTCCTGGAGTGCTCCCAGGGCCCTGCTCCCTGTTCATCATGAAGTGCCCTGGTCTGGACCATTGGACTTCCTCTCTTATCTATCCACACCCGTTTCTCTGCTGATCACATGAAGTACCGTAGAGTCCATTATTAGTTCCATCTATACTCAAGGCTCCCAAACGTGTGTGAGTCCAGACCTCTCTGCTGAACTTCAGAGAACATAAATCTAACTGCCTCCTCAGCAACTCCACTTGATTCATCAGTAGAGAGTTCACAATTAACATGCCCTAAGTGAACTTGGCCCCCAAACCTTCTTCTCCCGCAAACTCCTGCTTCAGTTGGGCATATCTCTATCTTTCTAGTTTCTCAGCACACAAATATAGGAGGCATGCTTGTCTTTTCTTTTATCTCACAGACTACATCTGATCCACAGACATAGCTCGGATTCAAATTCTCAGATACTCCTAATATTCAACCTCCGTTGCTACTAGAGTGACTAGGCCTCGTCCTCTCGCTGATCTCAAGAGATAAGATAGGAGTTCAGGGAGGCAAGTGTTCCTGGAATAATTGGGGCAAATCACCAAAAGAAGAGGAATTGGCACAAGAAAAAGTGGTCCAGACATTTGCAAAGGTGTCCCCTGGAGCTTTCAGTGGGGACTTTGTCTCTGCACACAAAGAGTTAAATTAAAGTCCATGCAAAGAACAGCTGCTGGAGAGACAGGCGAACAATTCCTAACATGCACACAAGCCTAGGAGACATTTAAATTCTGTCCAGACAGAGTACAAAGAACTTGCTGAAAACCTGGGGAAAATCAGCAAGGATATTAGAAGGGTCATATCTTAGCATTCGAAGTTAATTATCTCTAGAGATAAGAATACTTTTAGGGCTGCCCTAACAAGGTTTAAAAATAATCCCTGGAAGTGTCAACATAATCCAGAAGAAACTTAATTGCAGCCCCAAAAGAAAAGTAACATTTTAATGTAAAATAACAATATAACATAAACAAAGTCTAGCTTCCAAAAAAAATATGCAAAGAAGCAGCAAAGTAGGACCAATCACCAGTGGGAAAATTACTCAGAAATGATGGAAGTATCAGACAAGAACATTCAAAATGCAATTATAAATCTTATAAATGCACTTGCAGATTTATAATAAAAAACAACATAATGAGGACCTATGAAACATCCAAAAACGAAAAATGAAATGTGTGAAATGAAATATTCACTGGATGACAGACTTGATGCTAAAGAAAAAAATCATGAATCTAAAAACACAGCAATGGAAACTTTCTAACATTAGACTCAGAGGGAAAAAAGACTATAAAATAATGAAAATCCTCAGTGAATTGTGAGATCATTTCAGGAAGCCTAACGTATATGTCGTTAAGATCTCAGGAGAGATGTGGATGAGGGCGGAAAAACTTCTAGAAGAAATGATGGCTAGAAACTTTTCAAACATAAGGAAAACTACAAATTCACAGAACTGATAAGCTCAATAAAACACAAACCAAAGAAGTCCAAATGGGGAAATAAAACTTACCCAGAATTTTATTTCAGGCAAGAATTTTCTTAAAAATATAAAAGGAGAATAAAGATTTTTTTATACAAACAAAAGCTTAATGTGTGTACAACAAGTGTACACTGCAAAATTGTTAAGAAAGTTCTTCAGGGGAAAATAAAATGATACCAAATAGAGAGAAGGATGTGTACAAGGGGTTGAAGAACATTGGAAATGGGGCGCATGTGAGTAAAAAAATATTTTCTTATATGCATTTTTAGTTCTTTAAAATAAAATAAAATTGAATGCTCTATAGATTATATTTTAAGAATGATGTCAAAAATTTTAAAAACAATTGATGTTTTCAAAAACAGAATATGTATTATGAGGTTTGAAGCATCATTAGCATTCAAGGAAGTGCAGATCAGAACTACGCTGAGATTCCATCTAACTCCAGTTTGAATGGCAATTATCATGAATACAAACCACAACAATGTTAGGAATTGGATGTTGGTAGATCGTCAATGAGGGCAACACACCTTTTTTTTTTTTTTTTGTATTCAATGCTGGAGGGGGAAAAAAGTATCTTATTCCATGAGCAGGGTGGCAGTGTTTGCTGCTGCCAAGTTCTGAGAGGAAGACTGAAAATATGACTCAATGGCATTAAAAACAGCAGCAGTTTAAACATGGGTAGACTCAGAAAGCCCCACATGTTACATAAGTACTGACAGGACTTCTGGCCTGAAGCCACACGACTGTCATAACATTTACCTTTTTATATGAAAACCAAATGAATTCCACTAAAAAAGTGTCTTTTTATGCCTCATCTTGTACGTGATCAGCAGAGGCATCTAGGTTTCTGAAGCTCTCAGAATTTACTTATAGACTATTAGACCTCACATCCTTGTCTCCATAGATATTTTGGAAAATGTCTTTCTGGAATTCCAATAAAAATGTTAATCAAATCGAACAGGTATGCTATTCTTTATCTTAAAAAGCTATTTGAAGAAAGAATTTCACCCCTGTAGATGTGGGGTGAGAAAGGAAGCTGTGCTGAAATATCATAGTCACAAATCAGTCTATTAGCATCAAGTACCCTCCCACAGGGCCTCAACATCTGGCGACTCTAGGTTACTCAACTTCAGTAGCACTTTTCATGATTTCATTCAGATAAAAGACGTAAAGATAAGACTCTTCCCACAATGTTGCCTCTGCAACATTTCATGACCATCTGGTGGAGGGTGGTCATGAAAAACGAAATGAAAACCTTATAAAATGCAACTTTTAACCTTTCAGATTGTTTAAAAAATTATTCATCTTTGAAATCACCTCCACTTCTACTTAACTCATCCATCTGTAAGGATGACATTAGGATAGATTTACGATTGTTGTAAAGAATTCCCTTGGGGTAGGAATTGCTGTCAAATTTGATAGCAATGTTCAAAAGAAGACTGTGGGAAATTTTCTTTGATTACTACAAACTCATATTGCAAGAGGCTAATGCTCAAGGGATTCTTGTCTTTCTATAGTTTGAAAAAGAATTTGTGCCTGGAAGTTTTAAAGTTGATGTTTTAAGACATCCTGAAATGCAAAGCTATGCCTATATATAAGCAACACATGATTCTTATTAGTTGCTAGTTTTTAATGAATATTTGCCCAATGAGAAAGTTAGCCATAATTTACCAGGCCTTCTATTTCTATAAGACTCTGTCTTCCTATATTTTTCAACAAAGCTCATAACACTGTCTGATGAAAGACTACAGCATTTCCAGATTACTCGGAGGGAAACAATGCTGTCAGTGTTTTTATATATTTCATTTCTTCTCCTGCACCTTCTGCATTTGCCTCCGGGGCAGCCGAATAACTGATGAATGGGAATGTCATTTTCTGCTATCATGTCTCACAGTCCATCTCAGTGTTATAACCACAGACTTGAAATTTGATGAAGTCCAATGTATCAATTATATCTTTTAGTATTAGTGCATTAGGGTCTACTTATACTGAGATTAAGAAAGTATTAACTATGCTTTCTTTGAAAAACTGTATGGTTCTTACTTTTACCTTTTAGCCTGATACATTTGCATTAATTTCTTATAAGTGGAATAAAGTAAGGTTCAAGGAATATATATCAAGTTCATTCAGGTATAATTTACATGCAATAAAATTCAACTTTGTCAAAAGTGCTTGATGAGTTTTGGTAAAAATATGCAATCATATCAGCACGATTGAGGTATCAGACACACTTGTCCACACAAAAAGATTTCTAGCGCCCCTTTTCAGTCAGCATCTGGGCTATTTTTATATCTACTTTAGTGAAATAGTATTATTTAAATATAATTTGAAATAAAACCCATGATTTCACAATTTATTTGGTGATTTCTCATTAACTTGTTAACTCTTTAATACAAAGAAAACACAAAGAACATAAAATAGCCATGAAAAGAGTATATGTGGGCAACTTCACATTCTCTTAAGCGGCATAGACCAGTTATTCCATCTCACAACATGAGGCTACATACAGTGACAATATTTTGACAATATTTAAATATGTTGAAGAGTTTATGCCCAGAACATGTAAATAACTTCTATAAGTTAACAATAAAAAGACCCCTCCAAAATAAAAAAGCAGATATTTCATAAAAGAATAACATTCCAACAACCTAATAATTAATAAAAAGGAATAGGCTAATAGGCTGGTATTTAGCATCAACAACATGGGTTAATTTCAAAAATATTCTGTGAAGTGAAAAAGTAAGTTCTGCACAAATGTACTTGTTTCCTCTTTTCAAATCAAATAAAGACAAAACAAGTCTATGGGAATAGAAATCAGAAATGTGTGCGTGAGAGCATGAATGTGTACGTGTGTGCACGTGTGTGCATTTTATCATATGTGTATTACACATTCTTTTTTTTTCTTTTTTCTTTTTTTGCATAACTGGGGATTGAACCCTGGGGCATTCTCTCTGAGCTCCCCCAGCTCTATTTTTTGTACTTTATTTTGAAACAGGGCCTCACAAAGTAGCTGAGGCTGGCCATTAACTTATGATCCTCCTGTTTCAGCCTCTCAAGTCCTGGGATTATAAGCATGCACCATTGCACCCAGCTTATATTCATATTTTAAAACAAAACAAACTTCATAGATACACACCTACACCTGCCTTGGAAGAAAGAAGACATGATAAAAAGCTGTCTCTTTGATAAGACTCAAGTATCTTCCCTTAAAAGGAATTGGAAAATCATGTTGTTAATACCTCAAACATGGGATGTTTCATTAGTAGATAGAGGGTCGTGGGTGAACGGGCCATGTGCTCCCGGGAAGCCCCCTTTCAATTAGTCTTTGTATATTGTTGGAGAAAAATATCACTGGGATTTGATAGCAGTTGTGATAAGCCTTCCTGTCTAAACATACACTCAATAAAGAGAATGCAGAGAAGCAAAACGTATCTGTCTTGAAATTTCTGTAAAATCTCTCCAGTGAAAAGGCCTGTTCCCAGATTCTCTGCCAATGTTTTCCATTTTAATTGAAGTTACTTTTTCCTGGAATTAAAAGTATGAAACAGGCCAATCATCTCTTCCAGATTGCTCAGACTATCTTAGAACAAGAACACAGTGTTTATCCTGCCTGAAGTCGACACGGAAAAGACTTGCTGAGCACCAGACACCAAAGGGATTTTTCACTGAAGAAAAACCTAAAAAGCTATTATGCTGAATGTTCTAGAAGATTCTGCTGGCTCCATGAACTTAGCAGCTTTTTAGACAGCTAACACTCACACTCTTGTATACTTGGCCTGTCCCGTTGGGTAGATTTACTATTATAGATGCATTACCACGGGTGTTATGACATCCATTTGCTAGCTATGAGGAACCAGGCCCTTGGCTAAGTAGTTTCCACTTAGAATCATGCATAGTTCACAACTAATTTATGGTGCTAATTATTGTTATTATTTATTATTCTCATTTTACAAATAAAAAAACAGAACCAAGAGAGACTAATATCCATCCTAATGGCCATCCAGCTGAGCTACTTGATGGGGTCTCTTCTTACTCTATGTGGGCCTGTTGCCTTATATCCACTTTCTTTTTACCTCTCCCCCTACCCCGCCCCCCCGAGCACACAGTGTTGTAATATTTCTCATTTAAAAGCTTCTAAAGGAAGTCCCATGTCCCCTGCCTGCAGAGGCACTAATTCACTTCTATGCTTTCCTTCAAGCCATATTCTTTGAAAAAGTTGGAAAGTTCACCATGAAAAAGTATAGCACATCTCTGCTTCCTTTTCGTTAACACTCCAGGCACGATTCAGCTCCTGGTGTTCCACTGCAAGTGCTCACAGCAAGGCCATCGATTATCTTCTTCAGCCAAATCCAGTTTAAATTATTATTTCTCCACATCTTCATCAAGCCCTCTGCAACAGAGGATATACGTACCTCAGCAGGAGAGGTGTGTATGTGTGTGTGTGTGTGTGTGTGTGTGTGTGTGTGTATAGGTGGGTCATATGGTGGTTCCATTCCTATTCCTTTGAGGAATCTTCACACATGTAATATATGTACACTGATAATACATCATAGGGAGGTTTGATATGAAACAAACAGACATGCACACAGCACTTGGTGTATTTCCTTCCACGTCCCACCCACCTTCCTCCCCCTTCTCTTTCCCCACAAATGTTAATGAAATCGGTTGTAATGCCTTCACATATTGCCATAGTTTTTTTGTTCTTTGTGTTTTTTTTTTTTTTTCCAGAATTGGGGATTGAACTCAGAGGCATTCTACATCCAAACAACACTCCTAGCCCTATTTTTTATTCTTTATTTTGAAACAGGGTCTCACTGAGTTGTGGAGGGCCTCACTAAGTAGCTGAGACTGGTTGCAAACCCGGATCCTCCTGTCTTGGCATCCCAAGTACTGGGATTACAAGCGTGTGCCACCACGCCGGCTTTGCCATAGTATTATATGAACTGCTTCCTTCTTCAATCCTCTGTCATCCCCTCCTTGACTTTTTCCTTCCACTCTTCTACAGGTCTGGCTCCACAGTATTTAAAGTCACTTATGTTCCCTATTTTCTCTCTAGCTTCCACATTTGATAGAAAATATACAACTCCTGGTTTTCTGAGCCTGGCTGGTCTCACTTAGCATAATATTCTCCAGTTCCATCCATTTTCCTGCAAATAACATAATTTCATTCTTCCTTATAGCTGAATACCATGAGCTTTATTTGGTCTTTTAAGCATTCAAGCATGGAGGAAAACAGGCCTTCAGAATTAAGGGGAAGGTGATGATGGCATTTTTAGGTTTAAAGTTACAGTCCCTCTTTCCTTCCTTGTTTGTTTCCTTTCTACCTGTTTCTTTTATTTCTTCTATCCTACCTCATTCCCATCTTGATACCTGCACACAGTTCTACTTTCTTCATGCCTGTGCAAGGCACCACAGTCATATTCCAAGATACTGGGCTTTAGAACTTCAAGCTGTCTTTGGGGAGGGGGCGCAATTCAACTCTTAACAATCCTATGCTAGTAATACCAGCTAATGTGCCCACATGAATCACATTTAGGTTCACAGAGAGTATTATTTCCTTCCTCAATTTCCCTCGCTCATAGCAAGAGGTTGGAAACTCAAATGCAAATAAAAATGGGACTCCAGGAATACCGTATTATGAATGACTAGTTCTTTTCCAAACATTTCATTTTCTAGCCAGATTTCTGGGACTTTATGCAAATGTTTGAAGTATTTTGAAAATAATACATTTTGTCTCCTTAATTAAGTGGTGTCCTGATGGGCAGATCTTCTATGACTCAAGGCTATTTACTCATTTCCAGCGCTCAGCGCTGGCTCCTAGAGCAATCCATCAAAGCTACAGCTTTCCCATGGCACTTATGACCAGGGACCATCTGACTTTTAATTACATAGTAATTGCTATGGTATAGGCTTTAAGCTTCTCTGTCACTTGGAAATTTTGCTTCAATTTTTAATAAAAGCATGTGGTTTACCATTTGTTTAGAATTCAAACCAATCTGTTAGAGAAACAATCAAATGAAGCTTCTTCATGCCTAAAATGTGGGCATAGTCATTTTACATTTTAAAATTCATTTTTAGTTCTGGTAGATATTCCGCTATAATTACTTTGGGAAACATTTACAGAGAACACCACTCCAAGTCTGGGAGGTCATTAAATCCATTTGTCTGCCTTTGGGCAGAGACATACTGGTTAAAACCTATCACCATGACTCATGCTTTTTAAGGTCAAAATTCAAAACCAAACTGCAGGGGTATTGAACACAGAGCTCTGGTCTTCTGTGCCAGGAGAATGGCCACCCTTGATGTGGCCCTGTGTCTCTGCCACCATCTGCCTGGAATAATGAAGGCTTTAGCTATGGGGCTTGGCACTCCTCTTTGTAGAAGAGGAGTCTTTATGGCACTTCCTTCAGATTGACTGACTCTGATTCCTAAGAGGAAAAGCAAGTGAGAAACAATTCAGAAATGTATTATTTGGGGGTTGCAAAAGAGCTCCTTCAGCATGTGATAATGCTGTCTTTGTAAGAACTTCACAATCTGCAAAGCACTTTGGTCTACATTATCTCATTTGATCCTTAGCTAATTCCTTTTTGAAACAGGTAGGGAGAGCATTATTGTGCCCATTGATCAAGGGGATAGCACGGTGGTTCACGGAGATAAAGCATAGCTTTGAAGAGCTAACAAGAATCAGAGATAGATTCATGGAAGTGTTCTGTGATACCGATGTGACTCAAGTTAGAACTTTAGCAAAGTTCAGTTTTGTCATCTGTAAAAGGAGGGTGTGTACTCAACTCACAGGGTGGCTGAGAAGAAAACCTCAGAAGCATCCCAGCACCTAAAACATTATCTGCTGTCAAGCAGATGCTCAACAGATATCTGCTGAATAATGAATGGATGAATTAATAAATAAAAGTGCTTGGATCAGTGCCTGGTACACAGTAGGCATTCAACAAATGTTTGCTAAAATGTTAAGAATTAAAACTTCATTGTGTGTACATGCTACCTTTTATTAATCCATTCATCTGTTGGCAGACACCTAGGTTAGTTCCGTAATTTGGTTATTGTGAATTGTGCTGATATAAACATGGGCATGTATGTATCACTGTAATATTCTAACTTCACTTCTTTTTTTTTTTTTTTTTTTTTTTTTGGCAGTACTGGGGGTTGAACTCAGGGGCATTCTACCTCCAAGCTACACCCCCAGCCCTATTTTTTATTCTTTATTTTGAAACCGAGTCTCACTAAGTTGTGGAGTGCCTCACTAGGTAGCCAAGGCTGGCCGTAAACCCGAATCCTCCGGTCTCAGCCTCCTGAATGCTGGGATTACAAGCGTGCACCACCACGCCCGGCTCTAACTTCACTTCTTTTGGAAAGACACTGAGGAGTAACACAGCTGGGTCATAGGATGGTTCCACTCCTAGTCTTTTGAGGAATTTCTAGAGAGATCTCTAAAGTGTTTGCATTCATTTACAATAACACCAACATCCTATTTTCCCACACTCTTGCCAGAATTCACTACAGTTTGTATTCTTGATTATTGCCATTCTAACTAGAGTTAGACAGAATCTCAGGATAGTTCTGATTTGTAGTTCCCTAAATGCTAATGATATTGAACTTTTTTCCCCATACATTTGCTGGCCTAAAAAGAACAACATAATTATGTCATTTGCAAGAAAACGGATGGAACTGAAAATATTATGCTAAGTGAGATCAGCCAATCTCAGAAAGTCAAGTTTCTCATATGCAGAAGCTAAAGAGAAAATAGAAAACAAAAGGACTTCAGATAAATGAGGAAAGAGAACAGTAGAATAGTGAAAAGGAAATGGGGTAGGAAGGTGGGGGAGGGGAAGGTGAGGGTTTAGGAAGGAAATAGTTCAAATAATATTATGTCCACACACAAAGGTAACACCACCAATCTCACTAACATATACAAGGGTGGTGAGGTAGGATGCAGAGGGAAACACACCAAGTTCTGGGTGCATGTATGTTTTTATTTCACTCTGAATCTCTTATGTGTAGTTACAATGCACCAAAAAGCATAAAAATACATATTTAATGAAGAATTAATGATGAACCAGTATCTTCAAACAGCTTAGAGTTTTGCTTCCTTGACTAGTGTTTCGGTTTTGCTTTGAGGATGAAGAATTTGATTCTACTGGGTGGCCAATATAAACTTAATCATATTGGCTACTATTTATTTAAATCAGGTTTGCTTCTTTCTCTACCAAAGGAGGATATGTAGGTATACATAGGTCCTTTAGTCATTTCACATTTCTTGAGTGAATCCCATTGATCAAGCCTTTATATACCAGGCCAGGGGGAGACAGAAATCGCACTTATGTGCTGTTAGACAGGATTGTATTACTGAAGAAACTCACTGGACCTGACATAGCCATGCTTACCCAGACAAGGTTCATGGTAGAAGAAGAATCCAGCACAACAACAGCACTGAAGTAAGAATTGTATCTAGCCAGAAGGGTGAGTGCCAACTGCTGTCTCTCTCTCTCTCTCTCTCTCTCTCTCTCTCTCTCTCTCTCTCTCTCTCTCTCTCTGTCTCTGAAGACTTGTACCAGGACATGCTTTCTCTCCTTCTGATCAGGAAACATCAAACATCAAATGCCTTAGAATCAGGGTGTACACCAAGTAGAGTACGGGGCAGAACGTCTTATTTCCTGCTCTTTGTGTAGCATATTCTTGCAATGAAGCCAGCCCCAACAGCAGAGCCTCAGGGAGTGCCACTGGGACTTACTTTAATCAGTTCACAATGCTAACGGTCTGGTACATGTCACTTGAAACTTACCTCAAACCCATGGCCACAGAGCAACACTATTAATCAGTAGGTTTCAGTTCTTAACCAGCAGTCAGTGCAATAAAGAAAAAACTTCGTGTTCAGAAAAACAGCTGATACTGACCTTTAATTCTATACATATGATCAAGTGAAAAAGAGGGAGAGAGAGGAAGGCATACCTGCCCAGAGTTAAAAGGCAAAAATGTGAAGGTCCTTATGTGTGCATTGCAAGGAAGCAAGCTGTGCAGAAGGGTTCATTCCAGCAGGCCTGGCTTGGTCAGAGGCCTACTGGAATAAGCCCTTCTGCAACAGCTTGCTTCCTCGAGCTCTGGCCCTGAGCATGACCTTCTAGGGAAGCACAAGTAGTTAATGGTCGTCTTGGCCTTGAGATACTATATATATATTCCACAAAATAGAAGGAAATGGGAGTCTCTCAAACATATTCTATAAAGCCAATATTACATTAATACCAAAGCCAAAAAAAGAAAGCTCAAGAAAAGAAAACTATAGGCCTATATTGCTGATGAACTTAGATGCAAAACTCCTAAACAAAACGCTAGCAATGTGCATTCAAACCCACATCAAGAAAATTACACACCATGACCAAGTCAGGTTCATCCCAAGGATGCAGAGCTGGTTCAACATATGAAAAACAATTTATGTAATTCACCACATAAACAGAATCAAAGACAAAAATCACATGATCATTTCAATAGACACTGAAAAAGCATTGGTAAAATCCAACACCAATTCATGCTAAAAGCACTACAGAGAATTGGAAAAGAAAGAACACACCTCAACATCATAAAGGCAATATACAATAGGCCCACAGCCAACATTATATTAAATGGAAAAAAATTGCAAGAGTTCTCACTAAAAACAGGAACAAGACAAGGGTATCCATTATCATCACTTCTGTTCAATAGAGTACTTGAGACTCTAGCCAGAGCAATAAGGCAAGAGAAGGAAATCAAAGGTGTAAAAATAGGAAAAGAAGAACTAAAACTATCCCTCTTTGTAGATAACATGATACTATACTTAGAAGACCCAACAAACTCCACCAAAAGGCTTAAAGAACTGATCAACAAATTCAGCAAAGTCTCTGAATACAAAATCATTCTTAAAAAATCAGAAGCTTTCCTGTATGACAACCATAAATCCACTGAAAAAGACATCCAGAAAACAATTACACTCACAATAGCATTCTGAAAAATAAAATACTTAGGGATAAACCTAACCAAAGAGGTAAAAGACCTCTATAAGGAAAACTATAAAAACTTGAATAAAGAAATTGAAGAAGACCTTAAGAAGATGGAAAGATCTTCCATGCTCTTGGATAGGCAGAATAAATATCATCAAAATGGCCATTCTCCTAAAAGTGATCTATAGATTCAATGCAATCCCCATTAAATTACCAAGGTCACTCCTCACAGACATAGAAAAAATCAGTCCTTAAATTCATTTGGAACTTCAAAAAGCCCAGAATAGCCAAAGTAGTTCTTAGCAACAAGAACCATGCCAGAGGCATCACAATACCTGGATTTAAACTCTACTACAAAGCCACAATAATAAAAACAGCATGGTATTGACACAAAAACAGACAAATAGACCAATGTAGCCAAATAGAAGACTCAGAAACAAACCCACACACTTACAGTCAATTGATTTTTGACAAAGGAGCAAAAAACATACACTGGAAAAAAGACAGCCTCTTCAACAAATGGTGTTGGCAAAACTAGTTAACCATATGCAGGAAAATGGAAATAAACCCCAGTTTCTCACCATGCACAAGAGTCAATTCAAGATGGATCAAAGACCTGGAAGTCAGACCAGAGACCTTGCAGCTACTTGAAGAGGGCATAGGCCCAACACTTCAACACATAGGCACAGGTAAAAACTTTCTCAAGAAAACCCCAAAAGCACAAGCAGCTCAAAGGAAGATCAATATATGGGATTGCATTAAACTGAAGAGCTTCTGTGCAGCAAAGGAAACTATCAAGAACCTCAACAGAGAGTCCACAGAGTGGGAGAAATTTTTTGCCAGCTACTCTTCTGATAGAGGACTAATATCTAGAATATACAAAGAACTCAAGAAACTCACAGCTAAGAAAGCAAATAACCCAATAAAAAATGGGCAAAGTATCTAAATAGACACTTCACAAAAGAAGAAATACAAATGGCCAATAAATGTATGAGGAAATGTTCCACATCATTGGCAATCAGAGAGATGCAAATCAAAACTACCTTGAGATTTTATCTAACCCCAATCAGAATGGCAATCATCAAAAACACAAACAACAACAAATGCTGGTGAGGGTGTGGAAAAGTGGGAACCCTAATACGTTGTTGGTGGGATTGCAAATTAGTGCAATCACTTTGGAAAACAGTACGGAGGATCCTCATACAAATGAGAAAGAACCTACCTGGTGATCCAGCAATACCACTTCTGGGCATCTAACTAAAAGAATGGAAACCAAATTATCAGACCAACGCATGTGTATCTATGTTTAGAGTTGCACAATTCACAATTGTCAAACTGTGGAACCAGCCAAGATGTCCATCAACAGATGAATGGATTACAAAACTATGGGATATGTACACAATGGAATTTTACTCAGCCATAAAGTAGAACAACATCATGTCATTTGCAGGGAAATGGATGGAACTGGAAAACATTATGTTAAGTGAGATTAGCCAGACACAAAATGTAAAAAATCAGATGCTACCCCTAATATGGGGAAGCTAGGAAAAAGAGTGTCATAGAAGGGACTCTAGGTGAAGAAGCAGAAATCTTAGATGAGCAAAGAAGGCAACCTCTTCAACCTGAAGATGATGAGTGGGAAGAGAAACCCCCTAATGCACATGATGTACTTTCACAAACATATCAAAGTCAATCACTAAGCTGAACATGAGAAGGAGGGCTAGAGGAGGGAATGGGGCAGGAATTGGGAAGGGCTAAATGAGGTCTATGTGTATGTATGCCCTTAACAGCTTGTACCTAACAAAGTTGTATGATTACAATGCACCAATAAAAAATAAAAGAAATGAAAACCATTTTGAATTATAATTATTTACTTAGAAACACAGTACTTCTGGATTCTACATTTACCTCATCTTGATGTTGAGAGGCTCCCAGTGAAATTTTATTATGTTTATATTGGATAGACTGCATGATTTCAACATCTGGGAAAGGAAAATATACAAAAACTACTGCTTAACATATGCCAGGCAAAAGTGGTAGAAATTTGCATATACATTATCATATTCAAACATTAGAGCTAGGCATGGTAGAACATGCCTGTAATCCCAGTATTTGGAAGGAAGAGAAGGGAGGATTGCAGATTCGAGGCGAGCCTCAGCCACTGAGTAAGACCCCCAACCACTCAATGAGACCCTGTTTTAAAATGAAAAATACAAAGGGCTGGTGTTAATTATAGCTTGGAAGTAGAATGCCTCTGAGTTCAATCTCTACTACAAAAGAACAAAAACATTTAGACATCAGTGTTTTTCAGCTTTCTGTTGCTTTGACAAAATACCTGAGACAAATAGGTTTTTCTTGGGCTCTTGGTTTCACAGGTTTCAGTTCAAGGTGCATTGACTTTGTTGCTTATGGGCCTGGGGAAAGGAAACACATTCTTATGGAAGCACAAAGCAGAGGAAAGTGTTCACCTCATGGCAGTGGTGAGGAAGACAGATACAGGAAGAGGCTGGGTTCCAATAGAGCCATGTGCCCTATGATCTAACCTCCTCCCACCAGCCCCCCCCTCCAAAGGTTCTACCCCTCACAGTAGCACCACAGACCAGGAACCAAGCCTTCAGCATCTAGGCCTACGGGAGGAAATGAAACATCTAAATTGTAAAGACACCTGATGCCAGAATGTCATTACCATTCTGCCTACTTGATGAGGCAACTGAGTTCCAGAGCCTTTCGGTACATTTCTTGTGGTCACAGACACGTTTGCCAAATCAAGTACTCAATATGCAGCCTTGAAAACCTAGCTCCCTTGATTCGCAAACTCTGATCTCCAGACCTTTGCTCAAGTTATTGTTCTGCTTGAAATATTTTTTTTTCCCAACACACCCACACTCCTCTCATCACATTCAGTCTTGGTTTAGATCTCACTGGCCTTGAGGGGATCCTCCAATGCCTTGAGGTGGGCAAAGTCATTGTGACACACCTGCAATGGCTATGCAACTGGAGTGAGAAATGCACCCTGGCCGGCGCATGCCCCTGAATCGTCGAGGCCATCTCAAACCGAAGTATGCTGGAAGCTGTCCACACCACTCAGATTCACACAGTGGCAATTGTTGGATTCAAGTGCAGGTCTCCATGAATCCAAAGTTAGTTCTCACTATCCTATAGATAAAATTATGAATCTAACAAATTAAGCACTGTAGGTAAAACTCTGGTGATCGGCAATGTGGTCTAGAAATTATACTGACAATTTTAATAGTGCCAAAGAGGCCAACATGGCGAGTGAAAATTATGAAAATCAGTACATCTTAGCAACACCCTATTTAATTGCCAAGAGAAAAGAGAAAGCCTACATAATGGGAAAAGATCTTTGCTAGCTTACCTCTCTGATAGAGGACTAATATCTAGAATATACAAAAAACTTAAAAGATGTAGCACTTAAAAAAAAATAACCTAATCAAGAAATGGGAAACTGAACCAAATAGACACTCCACAAAAGAAGATATACAAATGGCCAATAAATCCATGAAAAAATGTTCAACATCATTAGCAACTAGAGTTCTAATCTTTCATAGATCTCTGTTGAAATATTTGCAAATAAAGATATACGTTCTTGGCTGGGAGGTGTTATATATAAAAAACATTCGCCAGGAGTGGACTAATAAGGGTTCATATGAATTCACTATTATACTCTTCCTAGTTTTCTTGGTATAGATTTTCCATACCTAGAAAGTTTGTTTCTTGTTTTTGAAGAGGGCAGTCTAGTCAAGCTGGGTGTCTTGGTATCATTGCTTCCTGTTGCTTCTTTGGCTACATTTGAATTTTCCCATGGAGTTCATTTTCTTATATTTCATTCAGGGTTGCTCCAGCAGAGAGAACTGATTGTTCATTCTCATGCCTAAACTCAGAATAGACAATGCAATGTGGCACCTGCAATGGGCCGACCAAGTAGGCAGAAATGGTATCCCTAGAGAGCTCTCTTGCACCCCAAGGAAATCCACACCCACTTCTACGAGCCCATGACCCAAGTTCTCTCCCAAAGATTAAAGCCCAGGACTATTTTTCTTTGCCACAAAAGGGCACTTTCAGTTACTCATACAGAGCTGCTAATCACCTGAGGATATACTTCAATGACACATGAGCAGACTTACAGATTGGATTTAGTTTGTTGTGTTCAATTACTTTCTCATTCTACCAGCATATATTATGTTCATCTTAAAAGCTGGGTAGTGTGCTGGAGTGCTGGGAATTGGAGAGCCCTTAGCTTTTATTACATTCCCAACAGATAGAGCTTATAAAATGTCTGAGCAAATAGCACAGGGAAACAGCAGAAGAAATGAGTAGTTTTAAGCAAGAAACAGTACCATTAGCTCCTGGGTCTACCTGGAAAATCTGGGTGTTACCTTCTCTGCACTCCACATACATTTCTACTATGCAGGTTTCTACATCATCTAGGTTTAGATGTCTCTCTCCTTCTCTGGGCCAAGCAGGGAACATGTGTTAATAATCCCTGCTATACCTGTACTTAAGTGGATACTCAAAGGACAGTTGGAAGCCAGGCACAGTGGCCCATGCCTGTAATCCCAGTAATTGGGTGTCTGGGACAGGGGGATGGCAAATCTGAAGCCAGCCTCAGAAACTTAACAAGGTCAGTCAGGAACTTAATGAGGCCTTGCTTCAAAACAAAAAATAAAATAGGGCTGGGTTGTTGTTTGTGGATAGAATGCCCCAGGTTTAATCTCCAGTACTCTTCTCCCCCTCAAAAAAAAAAAAAAAAAGTAAATGACTTATGTCATTTTGTAGAACTGTCTGTTGTATGCACTGTTTTTAAAGTCGATTTTAAAATCAGGGTCATTTACCAAATACAGTCAATGCCTGAACCCAGATCAAAAGAATGTTTTTAAATTTCATCTTTACTGAACATGTAGCAACTTTTTTATTATCATTATTCCCTAAACGATATAATGATGCAACTATTTACATAGCAGGTACATGGTCTTAGGTATTATAAGTAATCTAGAGATCATTTCAATTATATGGGAGGATCGCATGCTATGTCATTTTTACATGAGTGACTTGAGCATCTGTGGATTTTGGTATCCACAGGGGGTGCTGGAACCGATCCCCCGTGGTTGTCAAGAGATGACTATACTTCCTTTTTCTTATTTAATCATCATAGAAGTTAGCAGTTGCACAGTATATGTTATGTTATGTATTTTTTTTTCTAAATCAACAGTAGTGATTCTGGGATCCATGTCTCTCTAAAATCATAACACAAAGTTTTTTTTCTGTATGTCTAATTTTTCTGAAGAGAAAATGTTTAAGGTCCATAGAGTTTCCAAAGATTACTTTCAATGATACCCACTCCCAGTTTTAAGTTCTGGGCTGAGTGACTTATGCCTTAGAGTGAGTCTGACCCTTGTGCCCCCTCCCATTGGCACCTAACACCATCATAGCTTTCCACACCAGGGCCTTTGTCAGGAATTGACAGGGAGGATCCTCAAGATGTCTTCTTTTCTGCAAGTGAGCAATGAGGCTCCCTGGATCTTGACATGCACTTTTGGAAAAACCTGAACTTCCTGTTGAGAGGTTTGAAGTTCTTTTTTTCCAGTTTTCTCTGTTCTCCATCTCCCCTGATGTGATGGAAAGTATCACATGTCTGACAGTCAGATGGCGTTCACCCCTTTTTTCTGGATGAAAAACACCCAGCATGGATGCCAGAAAGCTGGCACATCACCATCACCATGATGTGTGGGACAAGAAAAATGAAAACAGTCTCTATGTTAGGAAGTCTGTAACAGTTTCCATCACACAGTGTGTCTCTCACTTGGCTGGTCCATACGAAAAATGCCTTTCAATGACAAGAGAGAAAAGAGGAAACTACTGCTTAAGAGTACAGTCCCTTTTGATGTAACTCTAGAGGATAACAGCATGGAGTCGTTTACTTAAAAGTCATGGATATCTGTAAGTAGAAAACAGAGCTGCGTGTAATCCAAGAACCTATAATCCCAGTACTTGGGAGGCTGAGACAGGAGGATCATAGGATGGAGGTCAGTCTCAGCAACTTAGTGAGACCCTCAACAATTTAGTGAGACCATGCTTCAAAATGAGAAGGAATGAATGTGTGACTTGGAGGTAGAATGCCCCTAGATTCAACCCCCAGTACCAAGGGGAGCGGGGAGAAAACACAGAAAAAGAATGTTGAACATTTTCTGCTCATTTGAGGAAATACCGCTAGTAGAGAAAACAAGCAAACATCATATACTTATGGGGAGAAAAAGTTGGGACTGATGCAGTACTCCAGTGACACGTCAGGCTTTTGGGAGCCTCCTTTGCAGAGGCGGCCGGCCCTGCGGTCATGTGGTCCACTGTCTCCTCTCCTCGTCTTCACTTCTATACAAGCTCCCAAGTGTCTGCGTGTTAACACCTAACATTTGTGAGGGCAGTGTGCTTTCCAAAGTGCTTTTTATCATTATATCCCTTAATCTCCACACACAACCAATGGGCCCTGTATTGTAGCTGTTGAGAATCTGAGACACCTACGTTTAGAGCAGTCAGTTAGTAACCTAGCCATGGTCCAGACTCTACCCTGGGTCCTGAGACTTTCAGCTTCTGCCTCTTTGTATCATACTGCTAGGCCTTGAGTGAAGCAGTGGGAACACACAGGCCTTCATCTAAATGCAAGTCCTGGACCACTGATGCCCAAGCACTGAGCACCAAGTGGCCTTCTGAAATCTGCTGGCCCTGCTGGGACTTCCAAGGATCCTATTGCTTTTCTGTTCTTTTCTGGATTATCACTATTTGTCATGGTTTGTTTTCTGTTGTGATGACAGAATTCATGAAGCTGTATGATTTATAAAGAAAAGAGGTTTATTCTGGCTCATAGTATCGGGCGCCCCAGGCTGAACTCTCAGCCGTAAGGCCCCAATAAAAGACGCCGGCTAAATGCTACTGGTTCGAACCTCTTTTATTATATCTCTCTCTTTCTGGGATCAAGGCGTTGCACAAACGATAACAAACACAGTGCAGAGGTCGTCTTTCCAAATAGTGCTTTTCCTACAAACTTTCAATAACCCCTCTCTCTAACAACCCGTCTTCCACTAGCAACCCACAATCTT